>CM062295.1:675842031-676020951 GCA_031216915.1 Pictodentalium vernedei | reverse complement strand
TAATTTGCTGCCTGAGGTAAAAGTCTTGTAAAAGTGAGGGGGTGGGGGGTTAATAATAGGTGAAAGCTGTAGCTTAGCTTAATGCTCCTCTTTGTCAAGATATGACCTTAGATGTGTTAAAGGGACATTAAACACCAACTAATCCATCAGAGGAGTTATGTCTCCTGAGAATAGCCAAATGTGCACCAGAAAAGTTTGTCAGCTTAACTCCTCCCACAGTTTCGTTTGGATCTTTTTAGCTCACCTGAGCAAAGCTCAGTGGGAGCTTTACTGATCACTTTCTGTCCGCCGTCCGGCGTCCGTCCGGCGTTAACTTTACATTATCGACTTCTCCTCTCAAACTACTGGAGCATTTTTATTCAACTTTGGGGGAGTTGTTTATCACCACATGCCAATTCAGATTTGTTCATATCAAGGTGCTCCGCCCCTGGGGTGGGGGACTTAGCCCAAAATGAGCCCAAATCTTTAAAAATCTTCTCATGAACCAGCAGTAGCAGAGACTTGATTTTTGGTTTATAGCTTCCTTTTGAGGAGTACATTCAAGTTTGTTCAAGAGAAGTTTGTGCGTCGATAAATGTGCTCGTTTTGGGGAGGGGCTCAATTTTCGGCTCCGCCCAAAATTTCAATTTCCTGAACCGTGCAACCAATTTTGATGAAATTTAGCATGAGGTAGTAATGGGTCATAAGTATTTGATTCACGCCGAAAAAATTTTTCCGATTGCCCTGTGGGGAACCCCAGGAGCTAAAAATAGAAAAAAATTGTTAAATGGCCATATCTTCAAAACTGCACAGCACAGAAAATTTTTAATTAGCTTAAAGCTTGCCTTTGACCAGTAGCATAGAATGGTAAAAAAAAATCCCAATCGGTTTGATCACATAGTACTTTTCGGGACTCTGAAAAATCGATGACTCGGCATTTTTCAACACTGAAGGTAATGGGAAAATATTGAAAAATATTATCAACTTCTCCTCTCTAAATACTGTAACATTTTTGTTTAAATGGACGGTATTTGTTTATCACCATGTGGCAGTTCAGATTTGTTCATATCAAGATGCTCCTCCCCCGGGTGGGGACTTAGCTTAAACTGAGCCTGAATCTTAAAAAATCTTCTTCTCATGAACCAGCAGTAGCAAAGACTTGATTTTTGGTTTACAGCTTCCTTTTGAGGAGTAGATTCAAGTTTGTTCAAGAGAAGTTTGTGTGTCAATAATTGCGCTTGTTTTGTGGAGGGGCTAAATATTTGGCCACGCCCAAAATTTCTATTTTCTGAACCGTGCGTTCGATTTTGACGAAATTTGGCATGAGTTAGTAATGGGTCATAATTATTTGATTCATGCCAAAAAAGTTTTCCGATCACCCTGTGGGAACCCCCAGGAGCTAAAAATATAAAAAAATCTTTAAACAGCCATATATTCAAAACTGCACGGCACAGAAAATTTTCAATTAGCTTAAAGCTAGCTTTTAGATAGTAGCATAGAATGGTTAAAAAAAATCCCAATCGATTTGGTCACATAAAACTTTTTTCGGGACTCTGAAAAAATGATAACTCAGCACTTTTTTAATACTGAAGGTAATGGGAAAACATTAAAAAGTCTTATCAATGTCTCACCACCCCCCCCCCCCCCCCCCCCCCCCCCCCGCCCCCTTCCCCTCCCCCACAAAATAATGGAACATTTTTGCTGAAATGGAGAGTACTTGTTTATCACCACATTGCAATTCAGATTTATTCACATCAAGATGCTCCGCCCCCGTCTTGGAGAATGAGCCCAAATCTTAAAAAAATGTTCTTCTTATGAACCGGCAGTAGCAGAGACTCGATTTGGGGATTACAGCTTCCTTTTGAGGAGTAGATTCAAGTTTGTTCAAGAGAAATTTGTGTGTTGATAATTATGCTCATTGTGGGAGGTGCCAAGTTTTTTGCCCCACCTAAAATTTCCATTTTCTGAACCATGTGACTGATTTGAACCAAATTTTGCATGAGTTAGTGATGGGTCATAAGTACTTGATTCTTCCCGAAAAAATCTAACTATCCCATGGGAACCCCAGGCTCTAAAAATAGAAAATGGTGTTATTTTTCCACCAACTGGTGGACATAGTATAACCAGATACGTATAAACCATTAATTTTGCCTGCAACCTGAAAATTAAAGGATTCTCAGGTGAGCACCTAAGGCCCCATGGGGCCTCTTGTTTAAACATGACATAGAGGATCAGTATGACGTGTGGATGTGCAAGTGCGCAGCAATTTTGATGCAACTAATTTTGTGGAGTTATGTCCCTTGGAAATAGCCAAATGTGCACCAGAAAAGTCTGTCCAGCTAACTCCCCCCTGCAGTTTCTTTTGGATTTTTAAAAAATTTGGCATGAAGGATCAGTATAAAGTGTAGTTGTGGGATGAGGATGTTGTTAGACGGTCTCTTTTAGATTGGGTCCAACAGTCCCCATTTTTATTATGCAGCATCCCTGGATGGGGAGGGGGGTGGTGTGGTTTGGGGGCGGGGGGATTTAAGTTTGTTTTAATTGGGTTCCTAGGTCCCTATTTTGGTTCTCTTATTTTAAATTAGTGTATGATCATGTAAATTCTTTTAACATCTTCTTCTGACCCACTAGTCAAAATCGATTGATATTTGGTATGAAGCATCCCTAAGAGGGGGGGGGGGGGTGGGTGCAGATTCAAGTTTGTTCATATTGGATCCCTAGGTCCTTATTGTGAACCCCATGGGAACCTGAATAATGTTCACTTGGTACATTATCATAGGGTCAGATTAAAGTTTGTTCATATGGGTCTCTTGGTCCATATTTGAGCTCTATGGAAACCTGCACTTTATCTTGGTGCAATATCTTCCAAATTATTTTAAAATGTTCATTTGTCACAATCAGTTGGTATGCAGCATGGCTTCAAGGAGGAGGTTAAAATCAAACTTGTTCAAATCGAGTCCCTGTATCCCTATATAGGCTCTATGAGAACCCAAATATTAACTTTGTGCCATATGTTAATTCTTTAAAAATTGTCGTCTTCAAACACACCTGACAGAAACATTTGGTATGTAGTATACCTAGAGTGTCTCGATTGAAATTTGTAATATAGAGTCCCTGGATTCATATTAGCAAATCTGAAGTTATGAAATATGTAGTATATTCTTTAAATTGTTCATATTAATGTACTTCAGATTATCAGGGGAGCGACCTAAGGCCCCTCAGGACCTCTTGTAAACCCTTTATGAAATTATCTAACATAGCAGCTAAATATGACAAGCATAACATTTTCTATTTGTGGGCGTTGGCATTGCACTTGTTCAGAATTGTGAGTAGATAATTGTAGAAATCATTCTGTGGTAAATGTTTAAATCATTAAGAGATAAGGAACAAATTGATTTTTATTCAGTCTGTTTATTTTTATATAGTTCTAAGTTTATTTTTTATTTCAAATTAAATATTTTTGTTCGGCATATATTTTTTTTATATATATAGTTCTATGTTTAAGGATAATTCAAAATAAATATTGTTGATCAGCATATGGATTTATTTTTTATGATGTTAGCCAGGTGATTGGGCAAACCCTGTCACAAATACAGTTGGTTAAAAGTCTGGCACAGGCAATATGTTAAACTTTACTTTATTCCTATATTTTGGTAACACTGCATATGATGTTAACCTTCATACTACTGATCTATTTTTACCTCACCTGACTTTTTCAGGGGGAGCTCAACTTTTCACCGGTTGCCCGTCGTCCGTCCGTTGTTGCGAAGGTTTTTCAAACGACTTCTACCAAACCGCTGGGTAGATTTTGTTCAAATTTGGTGTGGGTCTTATCATGTCAGTTCAAGTTTGTTCACTATGAGTTGCCACACCCACAAGGGGCCCGACAGGGGGCATAACTCGGATAGCACCGTTTTGTAAAGAAAAAAAAAATTAGATCTCCTCTCCCAGAACCAGTGGGCAGGATCTATTGATATTTGGTATTGAATATTCTTGGGCAGGCCAGAATTAATTTTTATTAAAGTCAGGTCCATCAAGCCATATTTGGGGCCCACAGTGGAGGGCCTAAAATTGAATTGCAATTAAAAGGCACATTCTGCATTCATCACTTTTGATCTGCTGGTTGGACATTAAGTGTTCCAATATAAGCCCTACGGTGCCTGTGGCACGCCTGTATACCATCTAATGACAAATATACAGCTCTTTCATTTTTTCAAATAACCCACGTCAAACGTAAACATTGCCAATGTTATAGAATTGTAAATATCATGATACACGGCAGTGTGACATAGCAATTTGCATAAATTAGTAGTCGGGAAAAATCATTAGTTGATAAAAATAGACGGTAAGGAGGTTGAGATGGGCTTTACGGAAACGAAACAAATAGGTTCACTCCACCCGAGTAGTATGTATCCATTGTAAAGTGGATGGACCATCAACTGGTGTGTGAAATTCTTCACGAAGGAATCTCCCACAAAACCTGACATGAAAGATCACGTGGCTACATATGGGCAGAGTAAACCCATCCGTTCCATTTTAGTAAGGTAATCTCAACCTCCTTAATTACGCCACTGACCCACATTTGTTCAGTATCAACAGTTATCCCATTTGAACACATCAATAATTCGAATATTTCACCCATACCAGCAAATTGTCACATGGGGTTATGCATTATTGTTGTAATAAGTATATTAAAAGCAATGCAATGATGTATAATGCGTTTGAACCCCCAAAACAAAGGTAAATTCTTTAAAATCCTCTCTAGAATCAGTGGAGAGAATCTTTTGATATTGGGTATGGAACATTCTTGGGTGGGCTTCAACTAAATTTGTTCAAGTCAGGTTCATTGAGCTATATTTGCCATTATTTGAGACCCCCAATATGTGGCCCCCCGCCCAAATTTTCCATTTTCTGAACCGTGCAACCGATTTTGATGAAATTTGGCATGAGGTAGTAATGGGTCATAAGTATTTGATTCATGCCGAAAAAAAATTATTTCCGATTGCCCCGTGCGAACCCCACGAGCTAAAAATAGAAAAAAAATCTTTAAATGGCCATATGTTCAAAACTGCACGGCACAGAAAATTTTTAATTAGCTTAAAGCTTGCGTTTGACTAGTCTGGTTAAAAAATCCCAATCGGTTTGATCACATAGTACTTTGTCGGGACTCTGAAAAATCGATGACTCGGCATTTTTTAACACTGGAGGTAATGGGAAAAATATTGAAAATTGTATCAACTTCTCTCTAAATACCGGAACATTCTTGTTGAAAGGGAGGGTACTTTTTTTATCACCACGTGGCAGTTCAGATTTGTTCGTATCAAGATCCCCCCCCCCCTCCCCCCCGGGGTGCGGACTTTGCTCAAAATGATCCTAAATCTTAAAAAATCTTCTCATGAACCAGCAGTATCAGAGACTTGATTTTTGGTTTACAGCTTCTTTTTGACTAGTACATTCAAGTGTGTTCAAGAGAAGTTTGTGCGTCAATAATTGTGCTTGTTTTAGGGAGGGGCTAAATTTTTTGCCACGCCCAAAATTTCTATTTTCTGAACCGGTGCGCCCGATTTTGACGAAATCTTGCATGAGTTAGTAATGGGTCATGATTATTTGATTCATGCCAAAAAAAAATCCGATCACCCCGTCCCAACTCCCAAGAGCTAAAAATATAAAAAAAAATCTTTAAACTGCCATATCTTCAAAACTGCTTGGCACAGAAATTTTTTAATTAGCTTAAAGCTTCCTTTTAAATAGTAGCATACAATGGTTAAAAAAAAATCACAATCAGTTTGATCACATAAAACTTTTTTCGGGGACACCGAAAAAAAAATATGAATCAGCATTTTTTAACACCGAAGGCAATGGGAAAAACATTAAAAAATCTTATCAATGTCCCTCCTCCCCCACCAAAATAATGGAACATTCTTGTTGAAATGGAGAGTACTTGTTCATCACCACATGGCAATTCAGATTTACTCACATCAAGATGCTCCTCCCCCGTCTTGGAGATTTAGCCCAAAATGAGCCCAAATCCTAAAAAACTCTTCTCATGAACCAACAGCAGCAGATTCGATTTTTGGATTACAGCTTCCTTTTGAGGAATAGATTCAAGTTTGTTCAAGTCTTCAAGAGAAGTTTGTTTGTTGATAATTATGGTCATTGTGGGAGGTGCCCGTTCTTTGCACCACCTAAAATTTCCATTTTCTAAACCATGTGACCGATTTGAACCAAATTTGGCATGAGTTAATAATGGGTCATAAGTACTTGATTCTTCCCCCCCCCCCCCCCCCCCCAAAAAAAAAAAAAAAAAATCTGGCTGTCCCATGGGAACCCCAGGCTCTAAAAATAGAAAATGGTGTTATTTTTCCACCAACTGGTGGGCATAATTTAACCAGATGCGTATATACCATTTATTTTGCCTGCAAACCTGAAAATTAAAGCATTCTCAGGTGAGCGCCCAAGGCCCCATGGGGGCCTCTTGTTATGCAATAGTCTCCGTCCACTTCTCTCCACCCCAACTGGACTCCCCATGTGTTTCTTGCACTGATCTGACGTCAAGGCTGTGTCTACCCCCGAGACACATGTGCAGAAATGACATCACTGGTGCATCGGCCAAAGGAACCTCGCCTACTGCGTAACTCTGGGCTTCGAACCACCGGGGAACCCATTTATCCAGGTACCCCACTCCAAATAGACTTACCCTATG
This sequence comes from Pictodentalium vernedei, assembly GCA_031216915.1. NCBI lineage: Eukaryota > Metazoa > Mollusca > Scaphopoda > Dentaliida > Dentaliidae > Pictodentalium > Pictodentalium vernedei. The sequence goes on along the minus strand of CM062295.1, from coordinate 676,014,269 downwards.
GAGCATGTGCAGAGATAATATTTCTGGTGTCCCGGATGATATATCCCCAGCAAACGATGGACCAACAACTACAGGAATTAAAACAACTGAAAAGCAACCACATACAAAATGTGGGATCATTTTTTAACCCCACTTGAAAATTGTCGGAACAGTTAATCATGATGCAGTACGGCGTTTTACAATTAAAACAGATCTTGACAAAGCCAGAAAAGCCCAATCAAGTTTGGTCCCTTTTAGAATGCAAACAGAAAATATGCTCTGGGGTCCGATTGGACCCCTATTGACAGTTTGAAGGTTAAAACACTGACACTCACAGTGTGAACTCAGAAAAATTCCTTTTTTTGCCTACTGCTGTAGACCTAGCTCTGCCATTCTGATAGAATAGGACATGATAGCCCACAACTGTTTGTAAAAGTCCTCTGTTATTGACAACAGATGGATCAATGACTGACCAATCTTGACTTCATTACCCTGTTGTGATAATATAGCCATAATGGCTATGACCTATGGCCCTAATAAAAAAAAACTGTGACACTCCTCTTTTAATTTTTGACTCCCCGTACCGGTTCCTCTTTTCAATTTCTAACTCCTCTTTTCTCTCGGTTTCTCTGTCGAGGCTCCCAGCCCCTGGACCCCCCAAATGGGGGTCAGGGCCGTGATATACTACTTGGGACATGTGAGACAACGCTTACCGAACCAAGTGCCCGGTTGGACTGTAGGGCTGGCTCCATACAGTCTCTGAATGGGTTACCTCGATTTTGGTCTGATGGACCCCCAAGTGAGGGGTCAGAGGGCTGTGATATACGACTACCGGTCAATGGAGATAACTCTTGAAGAACCAAAAGCTGGCGGGGCTGTAGGGAAGACTCCCTGAGGTCTCTAGATGGGCTAGCTCAAGTTCGAGCCTAGTCTCGGCTTCATTTTGGTAATTCGATTTGACTACGCCTGGGCCGCGTTCACCCAAGGTCGAGAAATACTAAGGTCGAATGGACGGGGGGTCCCTGCGGCCATTCGCGACCAAGATGGCCGCCCATAGCCTCCCTCTCGGTAAATCTCGCGAGATTCTCGTCCACCTTCAAAATCTGCGACTTTCGGTGCGTGACACCATTTTTGCATGTGTGTGTGTGCGCAGTGGGGGCCACCCATCTACATGGATTTGACGTCACAAGATGGCGGGTTACCTGGGCTACCCAATGGTATAGGTCACGTGATGAGATCGCTAGGATGCGATCCCTGATGATATTCCCCTGATAGGGATCATTTTGGATCTCTCCTTCTACTAACCTAGATTAGGTAATAGTTTGCACTAATGTTGCCTTTGCCGGCAAAATACTAATCTTGTTTAGCACAGCATAACAAGACATATATATATACTTCACTTCTCTAGATTTCCGCTGGAGAGGGGCGTAGCGAGGAAAATTTTTTTTGTTTGTTTTTTGTTTTTTTGTTTTTTGGAGGGGAGGGCACATGGATATTTGGGGGGGGGGGCATAGTCATCATATGCCAAAGGCAGTTGGTGCGAGCGCCGCAGGCGCGAGCTTGTTTGGGGGGGGGGGGGGGGGTCTGGGGAAGGGAGGTTCTCCCACCAGGAACATTTTAAAATCTGGGTCTCAGATGGTGCATTCTGGTGGGGGTTGGAGCAAAATGGGCCTTTTTTCATGCTAGAAAAAGTTGCCATTTTACCAGAGTGACTTAGATGGAACTTGATATCTCGCAACTGGCTGACCAGTGTCGCTTGTTAGAGGCTGCCTGTTGGGTTCTGCCCCAGGAAAATTTTAAAATCTGGAACTCAAATGGTGCATTCTGGTGGCCTTTTTCACGCTAGAAAAAAACTTGCCATTTTTTTTATTGGTGTTTAACGACACTTCACCAGACAGGGTCATATCGTGTCGGTGACAGGTTTATTGGTGGAGGAAGCCGGAGTACCCGGAGAGAACCACCGAGCAGCGACGAGCACCTGCCAGCTCTCCAACGTCATAGCCCAGAATGCGTCGCGCACTGAAATAATAGCCCTTTGGCCAGCCGCTGATTTGTCGCGGTTCTACTAAGAGAAGGCCATCATTCCCTCTGCACCTCACTCCCTCTCCCCCTCCTCTCCTCCCAGCAATCAGATAGAAACTGCTTAATAGTGCCCCTCACTTCCTCGTTCCCAATTTCTTCAATAAGCACTCCTACCCTCTCCCTTACATCTCCCCTCAGCCATCTATCCTTTGTTTCATCACCCCATCTATCCATCATACTTTCAGTAAATTTTATTCTACGAGGCCCATACTGTGGGCATTCCAAGAGAAAATGCTCCAGTCTCCACTACCCCAGGGTGGCACATTTGACATCCCTTTTCCCCTTCTTTCCCAATTTTCCCCCTAAGCTCCAGTGACCTTGATCTCAGTTTGAACAGCAGTGACCCACCAAACGTGCCATCTAGGTACTTTTCAAAGGCTGGCTTTTCTTTATGTTCTAAACCCCGTAGTGATCTTTTTACACTAACCCCTGCTCGCCAGTTCCGGTTGCAATCTTCCATGACTTTCTCTTTCACAAACCTTTTGCCCTCTTTTATTCCCACTTCTATGTCAGAGACAGCTATGGAGTAATTTTCTACACTACACGGCACAGACGGGGGTTAGATTGGTTGAAGACATGTGCGCCTCGGCGTGCAGTACGTTTCAGCACACGGTGTCATCGTGCCCCCACGTGGGCAATCAGGATTAAGTGCCTTGCCCAAGGACACAACGCGGCTGCCGCACCCGGGATTCGAACCGAGGACCTCTCGGTTTGCAGCCTGCAACTCTACCAACTGAGCCACTGCGCCCCCAACTTGCCATTAATTTTTTTTTTACCAGAATGTTACTATCCTTCACAGATGCTAGCACAAAAGTCATTCACAGCCCTGTTAAAACCAAGGAACACGAGGAGAAATTATATAGTTGCGAGATACCAAGTTCCCTCCAAGTCTGCAGAGATCCACTTGAAGATAGGCCTAATTCTATTCCAAATTGCATTAGCGCATCCTCTAACTTCTAAGTAACACGGCGTTACAAATTTGACGAAGCGAAATTTTATTCAAACTGTTGGACGTAATCGGATAGTCACGTGTGTGTTGTATAATCTATATTTATATTAGGCATTTGGTACTGTAGAGCCACCCTAGGCTATGCATATAACATGTATGTGGATGGGAAAGTGGGGTCTAGGGTGTCCCCCAGAAAAAGTTTAAAATATAGGTCTCAAACGGTGCTTTCTGGTGGATTTTGACCATAGTGTGTTGCCATATTTTTTTTTGGGGGGGGGGGGGGGGGGCAGGGGGGGGCACAACCGGCCTTTTAGGGGCGGCGCGGGGGGGGGGGGGTGGCTATGCCACTGGGAGGGGCAGATGTTCTGCGTCTCTGGCCATCCGGGCCTTTAATTCCCGAGTCCGGCCACCAAGGGAATTGTGGATGAAAACCTTCTTGGATTGCATCATATCTCATGTACACGCGTCAGTCCTTGCCACTATCTCCAGCTGATTTGAGGGCCCTAATTTTTCGAAACGTTCTATACGTAATCACGTAATTAAGAATTGAAGAAAATCTGTGCACAAAATTAGGCAGATTTTCAGTCCAGAAGCCACCAGAGAGCTCCATTTTCAAAACTTCCCCAGACCCATGCATGCTGCAACAGTCATCACTGGTTAATCCGGCAGCGGGTATTTTTATGGTCGGCTCTGTCATACAATATTTACCCTAGGTGTGGCCTACCAGTACCAGTCTTTCACTTCCTAAGTACCGGTAACAACTACTATTGGACATGGATCATCGTTGCTACTTCACTAATTTATAGGGAGTTGTATACCCGCTAGAAAAAAAAATGTCCCTCTAAATTTATCACTGTTGTCCCCGATAGAAAGAGAGAAAAATGTGCCCCCAAAGTTATCACTGTTGTCCCCGCTAGATTAGGATAAAATATGTCCCAACTAAAGTTATCTTTCTACTTTCTTATGAAAGACGAATTGCCGACAATCTCTGTGAGATTAGGTTTAAGGGAGGAGCGTTTTTCATATGCAAATACTAAAATCGACGTAGTGGCTCCAGAAATAGATGTCCCCACAACGCCGGTGTGAGACGTATGTCCGCACAACTACGGCAAAACCCGAGAGAGAGAGAGAGAGGGAGAGAGCATATTTTAATACTCAGTTTCCATTTTTTCAGTTTGCTGAGCCAAAGCTGATAAAACCTCATATTCATGAAAGTAATAATGCAGTTGAATCGATTAAAGCCTGCCAGTCAATGAAGGAACATACTGCAATATCGAAAGAACGAGCACAACAAATATATGCCTCACATGTTTGTAAATTGTCAGACGCTGTGGCAGCTAATAATGGAAAAAAGGAGAGTCTAAAGCGTGCTATTAGGTATACACGAAAAGGTCAAGTTCCCAATGAGCCAAAGACTCAACAAGATATTGAAATTGAAGGAGAATGGCGGGAAACGACAACATCTGCATGAAAATTCTGCCAATGGACTGTGTATACGCTTTAGGCAAATACCACATTTCCCTCAAACTGTATTGAATATGCATGAACTCACAATAAACTGTTTTGACAGGACAAATAACTTTTGTGAGGGCTGGAACAATGCATTTGCAGCCACCGACACAAACACCCATCTTTATGGAGACTTATTACTCACTTGAAAGAAGATTAGGCACAAGTCTGATTAGACCTTTTACAAAACACTCAGGGCGTACCTCCAACTAAACGGGTTAGAAGAGGTATCAAAATGTTCGAATAAAAACTAAGAAATTTATGTGCAGATCATGCCAGTGGCAAAAATACAGTATCTGAGTTTTTGCAAGGCATTGGACATTGCATACGCATTCAGCTTTAACTTCTCTCATAAAATAATAGGGCCAATATTTTTGAAGTCACAAATTCGGAAATTCATATTTTGTCTGATAGAGCTCTAGGAGCTTTGTGAGACAAAATATAAATTGCTGAATTGGAGAGAGAGAGAGAGAGACAACAGAGTCATGTTATATAGATATGTGCTACCAATTGTCAGTACTTGCAACTGAACTGTTTATTATTTTCCATTTTTATTCATGTTGACTATCCTTTTGTAACTGCTATTCTGTGCTTTAAAAATAAATAATGGATATAGTTATGATTTTTTTGTTTCTTAGACCCTGTTGATTCCACTTAGTACAAAAATATCCATTCAGACAAAAGTAAACAAATTCTAGAATAACTAAAGATTTTCATTTTTTGTCGCCAAAACAGCTTATGACCCCTTATTGGGATGAGCTTGATGAGCTTGTTCCAATGAGGTGTCATAAGCTATGTTTTTGAGACCTAAATTGAAAATCTTTAGTTATTCTAGAATTTGTTTATGAACCAAAGGAAATTTATAAAATAGTAAAAAAAAATTCAACCAGGGCTTTTCTCCACCCCTTGAAAAATTGGACCAGGGCTTTTCTCCTTTGTTGCAAATATGACCAGAGCTTTTCTCCACCAGGGCTTTTCTCCACCAGGGCTTTCTCCATCATTCGTTGCTGAATGATCACAAACCCTCCACCCTCACCACTGCATTCGCTGTCTCTCAAGTTAATTTATTAATTTTATTTTTTTGCTTTAAAATATACAGCTCATGACACTCAATGGAACCAGAAACTTTCCAATGAGGTATCATAATTTTCGATTGGAAGGTAAAGATTAGAAAGGAAGACCGAAAGTTTTCGATTGGGATTAGGATTTTGAGTAACCCTGAGCCGATTGGGCAATCCTTTGAGTAAAGGGTTAAACGAGGGTGTGGGTGACCGACCATAGACTGGTCTCGTGGAAGCCACACATAGTGATGTAATCTCTTCTTAAGATACCCTGGGGCACTTTCCTCTGATATGACGACCATCAGTAACATGATAACAGTTAGATGTTTTTTTGTTTCGCTTATGGGCCTGGGGATTTTATATATTTTGCATTCCAACAAATGAAGTACTAGAAAACGCGAAAAATCAACGGCAATTCAGCAGAAAAATCGGGTAGAGATTGAGTCAGTCCTCAATTCAGTGTGTGATTTCAGAGTCCTCAATTCACAGACACCCCCATTCAATCAACACAATGGATCAAGTCAAGCACAGTTCTGAAGCATATGTTTTAAAGCCTTGAAAAAACAAAGAACACTAAAACCTGAATTTTGTTTTACCAACAACAGCTCAGATAAAGTATACCAACTAAAGGGATTAAAAATTCAACACAAACAAGCAATAAGACCAAAGCCTTTTAACTCGGGTGTGAATACCAACAACATTCATGTAATCAGCACAGATACTACTTTTCATTCCCAGATTACCTCAAGTGTAAACTTTTCAACTGCAAATGTCAGATCCCGATTTCGTAGAACACATTGTCAATAACAAAAGGGATTTCTGTTTGGTTACGGAGACTTGGCTAACTGATCAGGACAGTGTAATGGTTTCAGGACTTTCCTGTGAAGGATATATTTTCAAGAGTGCCCCTAGGATTAATGCAAGGACTGGAGGTGGAATTGGTCTTGTGCGCCGAGAGAATATACAAATTAACCCTCTACCCAATGTAACGGCCAAAACCAGCCAGCGCTATTCAAAAATCGCCCATTAATTTATTATTTTTTCATTTATCGTCTCAAAAACATAGGTTATGACACATTGGAACAAGCTTATTGAGCTCGTCCCAATGAGGGGTCATAACCTATGTTTTTGAGACAAAAAATTAGTTATTCAAGAATTTTTTTTACGAGTGTCATCTGCTTTTCATGTTAGGTAAAGGGTTAAAACCTCAACCCAAGGGAGATAAACCTCTTTTGAATATGCCAAATGGACTGTATGCTGGGCTGATACCAACATCTGAACTGTGGGTGTATATCGACCACCTTACTCCAAAAATCATCCCATCTCTACCAGTGTTTTCTTTGAAGAATTTTCTGTGTACCTTGAATCCATTGTTATGTGTTCTGAAAAACTCCTTATCATCGGTGATTTTAATATACATATGGATGACAACAATGACAGTGATGGTAACAAGTTTATGAACCTCTTAGAAACATTTGGTTCACAACATGTTAGAGGGAGGGCCTACTCATACTTCTGGCCACAGTGCAGAATACCTAACTACCGTACTGGAAAACTTACACCTAGATCCCCTCCGTACAGTGTCTTCCCACTAGACCAATTCCCACTAGACCAATTCCCTTTAGGCCAATTCCCAAAAGACCAACTACATACTGTTATTGATTAACTGGTAGAGTGCTGGAAGCCCATATTTGGGCTTTACTCTGAAGTGTCAGTACCAGCACTTGAAGGTTTCATATTTTGTGGATGTTGTTCATACCACCTTTGAAGTGAAATTATTTAGTCTGTTAGGATTTGCCTTGTTACAATTTATGGGAGAGTGCCTATTGGCACTCTCCCATAAATTGTAACTAGGCAAACGTATGTGAACAAATTTTGATGACCAAAAATAATTCAGCACTCTACCAGTTAAGGAAAATTAAGAAAACATTTATTTACTGATAAGCACTTTATTTCATAAAAAAAATATTTATATGCATAACATACAAAAAATATAAGTTTATAATATTTCAGCATAGCTCAGTACATATAGATACATTTTACAGAAAATATAGATTTATAACATCAATACACACAAAGGATTGTGTTTGTTTTGTTATGGAAATCAGCTCAACATCTGTTTACTGCAAAACAATAAAAAGAATCACAGCATTTGAAAATGTGTGATTACTATAACAATTGTTATGAAAAATCTGCCCAACATCTATAAAATATCAACAAGCCAGAAAATAAGCAGACTATCATCTGAAAAATAGGTCCCCAGAGGGCGAATTTGGTGATGCTACCCTGCACAGCAAATTTACCCTCTGATCCTCAACCAGAATCAAGGTCTCAAAAATAAACAGAAAGAGGTACCCAGAGGATAAACTGGCCCACTGTATGGGATACCACCAGCAAATTCACTCTCTGGGGACCTCATTCTACTAATGACAGACTGCTTATTTTCAGACTTGAATATCAATAACATTAAATACATTCATAAATATTTATAAATATATCAAATTATTGATATAGAATTATTTTAAAAGTAGAACACATCAGTTGATCTAAGAGGAACTGGTCTTTTGGGAATTGGCCTTGTGGGAATTGGTCTAAAGGGAATTGGTCTAGTGGGAATGAACCCTCCGTACAATTTGTGGTGCACCTAGAGGCACATAATTTATGAAGAGACAGGCTTTATCACTTTGAGGAAAGGAGGAAAAGACATAAAATAATCATGATGTACAAACTCATATCTGGAAATGCTCCGCGTATCTTATGCTTCTGGTACCCCGACAGATTACGGATATCACAACTTACCACTTACGTTCTTCGGATAACTTGTGTGAAATACAGTGTCGCACTAGACTCTTTTCTGCCTTCGGCTGAGAAATTGTGGAACAGCCTGGGTGCGATCCTGCGATTCTCTGAAAAGTTCCTCTTCTGAAGAAACAAGGTGCGGAACTTGTGTTTAAAAACTTCCGACCAGTGAGTAACTTACCGTTCGTCTCCAAGCTGTGTGAAAAAGTGCCATTGACCAGCAAATGTAACATAGTGATATGCATGCTCCGTTACCGGCCAACATGTCTGGATTCAGAAAATTTCACTCGACTGAAACGACATTACTCAAGGTTCAGAATGACATCCCCCTTAATATGGAGTCTGGAAGGGTAACATTGCTTGTTTTTTTAGACCTTAGTGCTACTTTGACACTGTTTATCATAAAACTGTACTAGAGACAATGAATTCTGCTTTTGGACTTAATGGTGTAGATGCTAGCTGGCTATCATCATACCTCAAGAACAGACAGTAGCATGTATCAATCAATAAATGGTAATCTGTCAAAAGCAGGCCTGAAAATAAGCAGTCTGACATTTGCAGAATGAGGTCCCCAGAGGGTGAATTTGATGATGCTATCACATACAGTGGGCCAATTTATCCTCTGGGTACCTCTTTCTGTTTAGTTTTGAGACCCTGATTCAGATTGAGGTTCACAGAGGGTAAATTTAGTGATGCTACCCTGCAGGGTAGCATCACTAAACTCACCCTCTGGGGACCTCATTTTCAGATGTCAGTCTGCTTATTTTCTGGCTTGGTCAAAAGACTTCCAGCTTGAATGTGGAGTCCCACAGGGCAGTTGTCTTGGTCCTGTTCTGTTTCTATTCTATATTTCAAAATTGTTCACCATCATTGAATCTCACCTGCCTGACGTCCATGGTTATGCTGATGACACACAAATGTCACCTGCATCAGCCTCTTTTCGACCATCAAACAAGGATCAAACTAAAGCACTAGAAACTATTGAATCATGTATTTCGGACATTCGCACATGGATGGTTTCATACAAATTAATTATAAATGATGATAAGACTGAATTCCTAACAGCAACTCACTAAAGTTGACCATAATTCAGTGAAGGTAGGAGGTTCTGCCATCAGTGCAAGTAGCAGTGTACATAATCTTGATGCCTCCTATGACTCTACCATGTCTATGGACAAACATGTTACAAATATGTGCAGTAAGGCTTACAGAGGTCTCTACAAAGTTAAACAGATAAGACAGTTCCTCACCAAAGACTCCACAAAAACCTAGTTCATGCCTTTGTAACTTCATATTTGGATTATTGTTACAGTAAGGCCTTACTGTTCAACCTTCCACAATATCAGTACTCTCTCCTGCAGATGGTACTAAATGCATCAGCCAGAGTGGTATGTCGGGTACCACAATCTCATCACATCACTTCTGTTCTGAGGGATATGCACTGGCTGCCAGTCAAGTACAGAATAATATTCAAAACTTTGTTATTAGTTTTTAAGGCTCAAAATAACATGTCACCTGCCTATTAGAACTCCTTAATACCAAGAATGTGTGTCAATACAACCTGAAGTCCGATGGTAAAATGCTGCTACATGTTCCAAAACATAGGTGTAAGACATTTGGAGATAGGTCATTCATTTGCTGGCCCTCACTTGCGGAATAATTTACCAGAACACCTAAAAAGACTGTCAAATGTCAACCTTTTCAAGAAATATCTCAAAACATACCCGTTTCAAAAAGTCTCTAAGTGATGTTGTGGCCTGCACATACAGGGCACCTGCTGAGGAAGAACGATACAATTCAAGTCAATTCCATTTTCCAGCATTTTTCCAAGGCCTTAAAATAGATTTCAAGACTCCACCTTCACTATTTCTAACTAGGAATCTCCGGTCATTAGCCCCTCCTCCCACTTCCCTTTAAGAGAAGTGGGAGGAGATGGCGATGACCAAAGGGTCCTAGTTAGGACTACGATTTCACAATCTATGGCATATAAAACTTTGTAGTTAGGAGAAAGTGTTCAGTCAGCATTTTTATATATTAAAGGCTTTTCAAGACCTTCTGGCCCATTTGTCCAGCCCTTGAATTTATTTATTTATTGGGGTTTAACAACTTTTGACGACCAGGGTCACCTTGTGTCAGGCAGTTTTACAGGTGGAGGAAGCCCGCGTACCTGGAGAAAACCAGTGAGCAATGAAAAGCAACTGTCAAGACTCCCCAAAGTAATTCCCCACAAGGAGGCAATCAGGATAAAGTGCCTTGCCCATGGGCACAACACAGTTACCCCTGGTGGTGATCAAACCTGGAACCTTTTGGTTTGAAGTCCAATACTGTAATCACTGAGCCACCGCGCTCCACCAGGCCTTGAATGACCTTTCTTGAAATTCAAGGCTGTTCTTAAATCCAAGTTCTGGTAGGAACCTTGACCCAGTTTAAAAACAAACATTAACAAATCACTGACATTTTAGATGACTATGTTGTACTGTGTGTACAAGTGACAATTCAATTCATTTGTTGAATACTTTCCGAGTTTCAGCTACCAAAAAGAAACAAGAGGCCCCAGGGGTCCTGAGGGCGATCACCTGACATGGTAGTCTAAATATCAAACCAGGGACTTGACTTGAATAAGTTGCATACTCCCCTCCTAAGAAAAGCATACACCAACCTAATGAAGCGATTGTGCCCACACAATACACAGGATTTTCCTTGTATTTTCAGTTCCTGCACTTTATGTCCCAAAATTGAGATAAACGCATAAAAAACAGATTTTTTGTTATTTTCGTTCGGAAATTTTCGAAGTCACAAACAAAATATTTCCGACTAAAATTTTTTTTCAGCCTAAATATGAACCCAGGGATTTGGCTTGAACAAACTTGAATCTCACCTCCCTAGGCATGCTGCATATCAAATATCAAAAGATTTTTATTGGTAGATCTGAAGAAGAGGATTTTTAAAGAATATTCCTCATACTGCACCAATTTAAACATCTGGGCTCCCATAGAGAGCCCAAATATGGACCCAGGGAATTGATTTCAATAAACGTGTGAAACAATCTTCCAAAGATGTTATATGTGAAATTTGAATGCTTTTGGAGCAGTGGTTTGGGAGAAAAGTAGTGTTAAATGTTTTTCCCACTACCCAGTGTTAAAAAATGCTGACTCAGCACTTTTTCAAAGTCCCCGAAATAGTACCCCATGATAAAACCCGATACCAATTTTTTTTTACCATTCCATTCTGTTGGTCCTAAGGAAGCTTCACACCAAATAAGAATTCTCAGTGTCATGTAGTTTTTTGAGATATGGGCATTTTAATTTTTTTCTATTTTTAGCTCCTGCGGTTCCCATGGGGCGACGGGAAAAGTTTTTTTGGCATAAATTAAGTGTACTTATTACCCAAAAAGCCCTCATATCAAATTTGGTTCAAATCTGCCTCTCGGTTTGGAAAATATCCTCCCCTAACGAAGGCAAATAGAGCTCCTCGAACTTCTCTTGAACAAATCTGAGTCTACACCTCAAAAGGAAGCTGCACACCAAATATCAAGTCTCTGCTTTTGCTGGTTCATGAGAAGATTTTTTAAGATTTAAGCACACTTTTTGGGCGTGGCCCTACTGAGGGGGGGGGGGGGTCAACTTGATTTGAACAAACTTTGAATTGACATATGATAGGGAACATGCACAGCAAATTTTGTTGAATTTGGTCCAGCAGTTCGTGAGAAGTCAATAATGTAAAGTTAACGATGGACAAACGATGGACGGAAAGTGATCAGTAAAGCTCCCCTTGAGCTTCGCTCAGATGAGCTAAAAAAGCAAGGAAAAACATGTTATGAAAGAGGAAAAAGTTTATGTGTGACCCATTTTCAAGTTACAAAGTTACAGTTAGCCTAAAAAAGTTGTCACTGGGCATTTTGGTTCAAAAATGACAATTTGCTTTTAGCCAGAAAAACACCATAACTCAATTTTAGCCCAATTGTTAAGAAACTTGAAACACACTAACGACACAAGGATGTTACATTTTGATTTTTAACAACCATAAAAAATTGCTGCCGACAGCTGTATTTGTTTCCAAAATAACACTTTAAGCAATGTCAAAACAGAAAAACAACTTGCATGAAAGTACATTTTACCAACACGAAGTTTTATCATGCAAAAATTAGGCAAATTATTCAGCCAGTTTAGATTTTATGTATTTATTAGTGTTTAAGGTCAGATATTTGTGCACAATGGCTAATTGTGATGGCAACATGGGCATCAAGTAATGACCAGCCAATCACTTATACCTAAGTTGCCCATTTTAGAGGGCTGACACCCGAAGCATTGGTTACCGGGTCCTATTTTACCAGTAAAATAAAGCTTGTTTACCGCAGTAAACAAGCACTGCATCACTTCCCAGGTTCCCACGGGGAGTAGATGATAAATTAAACACAAAAGCCCAGACCCAACCATTTGACAGTAACTAAGTACAGTTATTTATTTATTAGGGTTTAACGACACATAAACAGCCTGGGTCACATCATGTCCATGACAGTTTTACGGGTGGAGGAAGCCTGAGTACCCAGAGAGAACCACGAGTAATGATGAGCAGCTGTCAGCTCTCCAACGTAGTAACTCTACTCCGCAGCACAGGCAGGGTTAGATTGGTTGAAGACATGCGCACCTTCAATGTGCAGTACACTTAGTACACAGCATCATCGTTTCCCCCCATACAGACAATTGGGGTTAAGTGCCTTGCTCAAGGATACAATGTGGGAGCACCAATCAGTCGCTGAAATGGTCACCCATCCAACTACTAACAGCGCTCAACGTTGCTTAATTTCGGTGATCTGACGAGAACCGTTACTGCGAATCCACCGCGCCCCCTAACTAACTAAGTACAGTGAATCCCACTTAATTGTATATCTCATAATTGAATAACTCTGTTAATTGAATACAAGTTCCAAACACCAAACCATTTATCATACCTTCAGTACAAATTTGCCCTGTTAATTGCATGTAGATTAATTACAGAGTTAAATTGAATTATTTATTTATTGGTGTTTAACCGGCTGAGTGCCAGAAACCCCTTTCAGGGCTTTCAAAATAATGAGGCTACCAGATCAATGCCAATATTTTTTCTTGTTCATGTATCATAATCAGTCAAACATGAATAATATTTCGTTTATATGAATTTGTATTATTACAAATGATTGGAGAATGCCTGAAGGCACTCGCCGATCATTTGTAATAAAACAAACCTTGAATAAAAAATTCAGACCACCAAAAATAATCTGGCCCTTAACCAGTTAAGGTCACATACTTTTATGCACAATAGCTAATCATGACTGACAGTTTTACGAGTGGAGGAAGCCGGAGTACCCGGAGAGAACCACAAAGCATCGATGAGCAACGGTCACCTCTTCAATATTCTCCGTTAAAGCTCCGCTCAAGCAGGGTAACAGTGGTTGAAGATGTACACCACTGATGTGCAGTACACCTTAGTACACAGCGTCACCGTGCCCCTGTGCAGGCAACAAGGATAAAGTGCCTTGCCCAAGGACACAACACGGGGTCGTTCCAGACAGGGATCGAACTCAAGACCTCAAGCATAGAAGCCCAACAGTCTACAACTGAGCCACCACACTCCCTGGTTAACTGAATAAAAATTCTTGTAATATCTCGAAAAATTACTCTGAAAATGACCAAATTCTCCATGTTTATATACATTTTGGACTTTGCACGTTCAAAGCAGGCATTTAATCTATTGTATCTTGTTTGACAGAGCTCAAGGAGCTCTGTCAAACAAGATATAATAGAATAAATGCTCAGTTTAACTCTGGAAAACAGGAATTTGACCAATTCCGGTTAATTGCATACTCCTGTTAAATGAATCATTTTCTCGAGCGAAGTAGCTATTCAATTCAGTGTTCTACTGTACACAATTGGGGGTATGTTTATTGATTTATTTATGTTTAAGGTCAGTTTCAGCATCTATGGCTATATCTCATCCATAAGTATAAATTATTTCATTCAATGCAGCCACTTCAGTGAACTTCCACCCAAGTGAAAGTCACTTTCTTGGATTCCTAGGAGGGATAATCAGGGGTATTTATTTACAGGTGCTAAAATTATCCATCAATGTATTCATTTATTTATTTGGGTTGTTCAAAAACACTTTCGACAGCCAGGTCAACGTGTGTTGGGCAGTTTAACGGGTGAAGCAAGCCAAAGCACCTGTATGGAACTACTGACCAGCAACTGTAAGACTTCCCAACATACTAACTCCACACAATCAGGGTTAGCATTGAATGAAGACAAGTGCACCATCAGCGTGCAGTACGCCTTAGTACACAGCATCACAGTCGATCAGGATTATGTGCATTGCTCAAGGATACAACGCAGTTACCCCTGGTGGGGATTCACCTGTGAACTTTTTGGTTTGAAGTCCAATGCCGTAACTTCTGCGCTAGACACACCCTATCAATTTATGTTGCAAAAAATGCCAAGTCTAACTTGCCAAAGTACTTGGAATCCAGTTGTTGATCAGTGGCACTCCAACAAAAGGTCACTGTTCATTTAGTGTGGTTTAACCCTTTTCCCAACGAATCGCCGCATCCGCGAGCGCATTTTGCAAATTGAGCAGTTGAAAAAAATAATTTAAAAATATGTCAAGAAAACCATATCATGTGACCTCCTCATTGAGCTCGTTCCAATGAGGGGTCACATGATATGGTTTTGGTGAATTTTTTTTGAATAATTTTAAAAAAATAGTAATTAAAATAATAAATTGTAACAAAACAATTTTATGATATTTTTCTTCCACTGCTGAACCAACAACAGATTTGTAGACCAAACGGTGTAAAGCCACGATAGTGGCTTTCAGCACTTTTCAGTAGCGCCCTGATAGTGGCTTCAAGCGCTGAACCAGTTATTTATTTATTGGGGTTTAAGGTCACATTTTTCTGCACAATGGCTAATCATGACCATGACAGTTTTACGGGTGGAAGAAGCCGGAGTACCCAAAGAGAACCACCGAGCAACGGCGTGCAACTGTCAGCTACTCAACATACCAACTCCACACAAGCAGGGTTAGCATTGGTTGAAGACAGGTGCACCATCGACGTGCAGTACGCCTTAGTACACAACGTCACCATGCCCCCATGTGGGCAATGAGGGTGAAGTGTCTTGCCCAAGGACAATGCGGTGGCCGCAGGTGGGATTCGAACCGAGGACCTCTCGGCGTGCAGCCTGCACCTCTACCAACTGAGCCACTGCGCCCCCACTGAACCAGTTAAAGTCTTTTATCATCTTTGGCTATAATATGATTAAACACCACAAGAAGAAAGTTATATTTGCTTTTTTTTTTTCCTTATTGGGGTTTATGACTTTTGACAGCCAGGATCACCTCGTGTGCAACAGTTTTATGGGTGGAGGAAGCTGGTGTGCCCAGGGAAAACCACCGAGCAGCACTGAGCTAATATTTCAGCCACCCCAAAGTGGTAACTCTGCACTTACAGCGTAAGAATGATTGAAGGCATGTGCACCATCAACATGCAGTATGCCGTAGCACACAACGCCACCATGTATCGATGTCAGCAATTGAGATTAGGTGTCTTACCCAAGTAAAAGTCATGATTGGCCAACTGTTTATACCTACCCACTCTAGACACGCCTATCTTACATCATTGGTTACTAGGTCCTATTTTACCAGTACAGAATTTGATTGCCTCACTATGGTCATAATGTGTAGATTAACACACAGATGGACATGTTATTTGTTCGCATTTCATGACAACCTCTAGCAACCAATTTATCCTCTGAGTACCTCTTTCTGTTTAGGCCTGAAACCTTCATTTGGATTGAGGTTTACAGAAGGTAAATTTAGTAATGCTACCCTGTTGTGCAGGGTAGCATCACCAAATTCACTCTCTGGGGGATCTCATTCTATAGATGACATTTCGAGACTTGAGTTTGACAAGCACCAAAAAGAATCAAGTTATCAAATATGGTTCCTCCACCTCTTACAGCAAGCCAAGCCTCACAATCAAAATAACAAGAAGATAGGCTGCCTGAGAAAATAGTCTTGTAAACTTTTTAACCTGGGTATAACTTTGGAAAGAATTCCAAGCTTTTCCAACAGGATTTTCAGAGAACACAATTTACCCAACACTCTCATGAGAGGATGAATCCATTCCCATACTCTTCCTTTCAATATAGTAACCAAGTATGTTTCTTGGTGTGTCCTTATGAGATTGTCTCAAGGTCACTGCAACATTCTTATGATCTGATCCCTGTCTTAGGTTGTCTCTTTGAGAGATCTTACCCGTCTTTGGGAACAAAATCCTCATCTTCAGGTTCTGCGAAAATGTCTATCCAACTAAAAGATTTCATGCCGGGAGATTTCCTCAAGTCACTGCAACACTGTTATAATGATCTGATCCCTGTCTTAGGTTTTCTTCTTAAGAGATATTACCCCGTCTTTGGGAACAGATTACTTGTCTTGTAGATGCCACTAGCATTTTTCTAAACGAAAGGTTTTGGTGTACAAAAATGTTTCACACAGCCCAAGAAAGTGAAGAAAATTGTGTTCCATGATCAGTTGACCCAATATTAATGTCAAGAGGGATCGCTATTGGGGCAGAGGAATCATAATGGCACTTAAATATCTCATTGGTACAAAAAAGCAAGTTTGAGTAACACTTGTGTTACATATTAAATTTCTAAGCATATTGTTGACTTTTTCTTTAACTGGTTTTGAGTGCTAAATTATTTTTGCCATCAAAGCTTGTACACAAGCCTTGCCTTGCTATAATTTATGGGAGAGTGCCTATGGGCACTCTCCCATAAATTGTAACATGACAATTCCTTTTTGACTAAATAATATCACTTCAATGATAATAGAAGGCACATGCACTGAATATGAGCCTTCAAGCTGTGATACCTCCACTTCAGAATAAAGCCCAAACATGGGCTTCAAGCACTCTACCAGTTAAGCACTTTTGAATCATCATTCTGTGACTAAGTGCTAGTGAAATGCAAGCAAAATTCAATAAAAAGGCATTTTCAGCCAATTCAAAATTGCAGCAGAGGGATGAAGTCAAGTTTAGCCAATTGTTTATGCTGCACAATTTAGATGATGACCTCCACCCTCAAGATGTTGGTTCCAGGCCCTATTTTATCAGTAAAACAAAATTTGTTTTCCACAATATACTGCTCAGTTCTGGGGTTCCCAAAGGGAAGTTGATGTTAACCCTTTTTCTAACATATCATCCACATCTGCCAAGTAATTTACAAATTTAGCAGTTGAAAAAAAGATATGTTTTTCAAAAACATTTAACCCTTTACCTTACATGAAAAGCAGTTGACACTAAGTCTTGCAAAACAAATTTTTTTGAATAACTATTATTTTCATTTTTTTGTCTCAAAAACATAGACTATGACCCCTCAATGGAACGAGCTCGATGAGCTCATTCCAATGAGGGGTTATAACCTATGTTTTAGAGACAAAAATGAAAAAATAATGAAAATTGGCGATTTTTTAGAATAGGGCTGGCCGGTTTTGGCCATTACGTTAGGTAAAAAGGGTTAAAAACATATCATGCGATCCCACATTGGAATGAGCTCATTCCAATGGGGGTCACATATGGTTTTCTTGATATGCTTTGAAAATTAAAAAAAAAAATCCAGCAACTTGAATAACTTTTGATATCATCTGTATTGGGCAAAGGGTTAAGGCAGACACGGTTGGGAGTGAGGCATGTACTGGACCAATAAAATTAGACCAACTGAAGGTTTGTAGGTTCAGTCCTCAAACTTTCACTATCTGCCCTGCATACTTGGGGAAAACACCTCATCTCAACAGCTGAGTGAATTTAACCCTTTACTAGGGCTGTCGCGATTATTCGATTAGTCGACTAACCGTCGACTATTGAAGTAGTCAACGTTTTTTATTTTTAGTCGATCGTCGTTCATTTTCAAGGTGGTACACGTCTACTACACGTCGGGGCTAAATTGCATTGTTTTGTGAGGTGAATGATCAATGAAGGTGAATAACTTTAAATATCTAACCATAGTTAACATTCATATCCGGAAGACTGTACGACTGTCACTGACTGTGTAAGAAAGAACACTCACAGTTACTCGAGAAGAATACATTCTTCTGAATTTCTCCAGTCTTGTACACACGAATGCACCCATTGGAAAACCCAGAGCGCGGAAGTGACAAAATTATGACGAAAGTCAGAACGTCAGATCACTTCTCAAAGTTTGGAACTTCAGACTAAGATCCAATTTTAACAACTGACGAGGGAGTGCATAGATCTCAATGTTCAAAATTTCGAGAAATGTATTGCAGAAAGGAAACATATGCAGGAACGTTCTTTGGTAAATTCATTTTAATTCATCGGCTTGAATCTAGTTCAAACTTGGACCCGCAGTCAGTAATATTATTTTTGGGGTTGGTACGTCCTACAGGACGTACCAACCCCAAAAATTATATTACAGACTGTGGGTCCAAGATTGGACTACATGTAGCTTCAGTCGGGACAGATTTGTTGTTCCCACAACCCCACTTCATCTGAACACACTGGTGCCATTGTCATTTTCAGAGTTTTATGAACAGAAGAATGATTTGCTAAAAAATTATGGGAAGCGACTATTAATCGACTAACCGTCGATTACTGGTCACGATTAGTCGATTAAAAAAAATGATAGTCGCGACGGCCCTACCCTTTACCCAACGTAATGGCCAAAACCGGCCAGCTCTATTACGAAAAATTGCCAATTTTTTTTTTTTTTTTGATTTTTTGCCTCAAAAACATAGGTTATGATCCCTCATTGGAACGAGCTTGCCGTTCCAATGAGGGGTCATAACCTATGTTTTTGAGACAAAAAATGAAAAAATTAGTTAAAGAATTTGTTTTGCAAGTGTCATCTGCTTTTCATGTTAGGTAAAGGGTTAAGCTGGTGGTATTGTGTACTGACGAGTTCAGTTACAGCTCTCTTTTCAACTGGATAACTGGAACGTCGGTTAAAAATAGTTTAACACACTCAATCTGGTGCCAGTTCAATCAGAATAGCTCTCACAGATGATATATGATAACGTGACAGGACAGCCATGATGCTATGACTGCAGTCGGAGCGCAACAGCTTTCAAATCCGCTAAAGACATGTTTACCAAAAAGCTGAGCACAAAAACTAGTGACACATCAACTTTCTAATACCGGGCATTGTTTATTGCCAATTATAACTTATATATTCTGTGAATATTTGATTTGCATAGTCATGAATCATGTGTCACTGCATATCATGTTCAATTGGTGTAGGCATAAACTTCCTCCACACGCTTGCAAATAAGAATCCAGTGAAGGTCACAGACAGGCTCAAATTTTATGCTTGACAGATCCCAATACACTTGTACGCAACAATTTGTTTTTGTTTGGGGGTGGGGGGTGGGGTGGGGGTTGGTTGGGGTTGGTAAGTTTAATATTAATTTTGACAGCCAGGGCCACCTCATGTGTGTCAGTTTTATGGGTGGAGGAAGCCAGAATACCTGGAGAGAACAACTGAGCAACTGTCAGACACCCCAAAAGACTAACTCTACACAAGAAGGGAGTGGGGATAGCATTGGTAACAACATTGACATGCAGTATCTGCCTTTGTACACAGTGCCACTGTGCCCCCATGTAAGCAATCGGGATTACATGCCTTGCCCATGGCCACCACGCGGTTACCCCTGGCAGGTATTGAACTATGTACCTTTTGGCAAATTTGAAGTCCAATGCCGTAACCACTAAGCCACCACCCTCCCTGTGTCAGACTTAATGACCCATACAATTTCTCAGATCTGAATATGAGCCTGTAACATAAAACACCTGTCTCAAATTTGGTAAGCATTGCCATTACAAAATTCTTGACTTATAATTTATTATTCCAAAACTCTTTGTAAATTTATTATTTTTTATATAGAAAAAACGTCTAGCGTTTTCAAGTTAAAATTTTATTCTACGAGTAGGATTAAGAATGAAACCAATGAGCCTCTGGTGAGTCGGTTTCATTCTTAATGCTACGAGTAGAATAAATTTTTTACTTGAAAATACTAAGTTTATTTCGTTTATCCCATAAATCTTTTACAGGGCAGTCGCGGTAGAGAAGTTGGATGGGTGACCATTTCAGCGACTGATTCTCGCTTCCATGTTGTGTCCTTGGGCAAGGCACTTAACCCCAATTGCCAACATGGGGTCATGATGACCCTGTGTACTAAGTACTAAGGCATACTGCATGTCGATGGTATGCATGTCTTCAACCAATCTAACCCTGCCTGTGCTGCAGTGCGGAGTTACGATGTTGGGGAGCTGGCAGCTGCTCGTCGTTGCTCGGTGGTTCTCCCCGGGCACTCCAGCTTCCTCCACCCGTAAAAATGTCACGGTCATGATTAGTCATTGTGCATAAGTATATGACCTTAACAAACAATAAATCAATAGTTCAATATGAGGAATATTCTTCAAAAATCTTCTTCACATCCACCAGTCAGAATCTTTTGATATTTGGAAAACGGCATCCCGCTCAATGTGAGATTCAAGTTTGTTCAACCAAGTCCCTGGGTTCATATTTGGGCTATCAATGGGAGCCTGAATTATAACTTAGTTCAATATGAGGAATATTTTTTAAAAATATTTCTTTTTTTAGATCTTCTGATCTGAATCTTTGAATATTTAGTATTAGCTTTTCTAAGGAGGGGGCAGATGCAACTTGTTGAAATCTATTCCCTGGGTTTTTATATTCAGGCTACCATGTCAGGTGAGCGCCCTCAGGCCCCCTGTGAGGCCTATTCCACATATTGCACCAAGTTAAAATTCGGGCTCCCATAGGGAGCCGAAATAATGACCCAGGGACTCGATTTGAACAAACTTGAGTCTGACCCCCCTAGAGATGTTGTGTACCAAATATGAAAAGATTCTGACTGGTGGATCTGAAGAAGATTTTTTTGAATTTTGGAAAGGAATTTATGGGTGCTATCAGAGTTATGCCCCCTGTGGGCGTGGCAACTTTATTTGAACAAACTTGAATTGACATATGATAAGGTACATGCACAGCAAATTTTGTTGAATTTGGTCCAGTCGTTTGTTAGAAGTCAATAATGTAAAGTTAACGCTGGACGGATGATGGATGGAAAGTGATTAGTAAAGCTCCCCTTGAGCTGTGCTCAGGTGAGCTAAAAAGGTGCAGTGATACATTTCTGAATAAAAATAATTCTCCTACAAACTTGAGCTAAACTTGCAAAAATACTTTATTAAATGAACAATTTGTAGTGTTTTCTACTGGCATTGTGTAATACTTTCAGAGAGGTTTAAAGAAAACAACAATTGAACTGTTAAGTATACTACACGAATGCGGTACAGGTCAGAGGTCAACAAGTCCGTCTCTACAAAAGGAATAAATGCTTTCAGTGTTAAAACTATGGAGAAAATTTATCAAACTACCAGGTAAATAAAGCAAATATTTATCCAAGGCTTTTATTGTTTGAATAAACAGATATTTATGGGATAAACTGATGTTTAAGGCCATTTTATGGTTATATCATTACAGTAACATAGGTATGAAGTAAAGTTTAACTAATCACCTTTGCTTCCCACTTTAAAGGACTTCAACCCAAGCACTGGTTTTGGTTTCTATTTTACCAGCAAAGCAGTACCAGTTGACTCCAAGAAACAAGCACAGTTCCATTTTCCAGGGTTAATTCCCACAGCGAAGAACTAAATAGGTGAATTGTAGAACTATTGGGAGATGTAGTATTCCTATTGGAACTCTACTCACCTTTAACAGTTCCGTCTCTTTGGATTTAACTAAATGTTTAAGACCAATAGGATTGGATTATTATAAGAAATACATGGCAATTTTTGGAAAGCATTTTTTCATTTGTAAATTATAGTTGAATTTAAGTAAAAGTCTATTCCCTTGAACCCTTTTGTGCCTCGTCGGTGCATGCCGCGTTGACGGTAAACTGATAATACAAACCCGTCAGTTCACAGAAATAATTTACATGCCCGAATGAATTTAGAGTTATTTCCTTTAGTTGCTTGGCTACGGTATCAGCACAAATTGCACCAGAATCAAAGTAATTGCACGGACGTATATCACTCTAATGATAGCGAAGTGGAGCAGGATTCTGTGGTACAGTCTGGCTCAAATCAAGCGGACACATAGCACTACTATGAATGTTGGACGTTCAGATGATGTTGCCAGTAATAATCCAGATGATGGAGCGAGTCCTTCAACGTCTGGAACAGGACTGGCCAGTGGGAGGGGACGCGGCAGAAAAAAAAGTGCTGGTCAGGGACATGACAGAGGGGGCTTGCGTGGTGGAGGAATTGGTCCTATTTTTCAATGAGAAAAATGCACAGATTTTGTTCCACTACATATCCCATGTTCTGAAGCTGAGAAGATGAATCTTGACTTACCTGACAATGCAAATGAATGGAATTTTGTACACCTTTATCTAACAGGATGATATGATTCCTAAATTAACCCCAATATCCCAAGTCCAACTTGTTGGACTCTTTGTCCTGTGGAATTTCTTGCTCAATTTTGCGAATAATTGCGAATTTTAACCCTTTGAACCTGAACGGCTGCTTTTCCGACCAGGAACATGATACGTCATAACGTCATTAGATAGGATGGCTGTTCAGTAAATGTGTGGGGTAGACCAATCAAAGTTTTCAACGTGCAACCTCGGGGCTGCACATTGAAAATATTCATTGGTCTACCCCAAATAATGAATATGGACTCTTCTTACTGCTACCATTAAATTGGCATGGAAAATACCACTCGATTTCAAAGACATAAAACAAAATAGCAAAAAGGAGGCAATTTTTGAAAAGCCACCAACTGGCATGATCCTTTTCATCTCATTTATAAGCACCGATGTATCAAGTTTAAAAACAATTGGCCTTGATAAATAGAGGACATGGAATGAGTGTTTTTCTCATATAATATTTATGAAACGAGTCTAAGAATTTTCCGTTTTGGCGAGCCTCTGGTGAGCCCAAACGGAAAATTCTTTGACTCGTTTCATAAATATTATATGAGAAAAACACTCATTTCATATTCTATTTATCATATGACACACACACGCACAAATTAGCCACTTTTTAACCCATCGCCTAACTTGAGATGCAGACGGCACTTGGAAAAAACATCCTCATATAACTAAAAATTTTCATTATTTGCTTCCAAAACATAGGTTATGACCCCTCATTGGAACGAGCTATGTTTTGGAAGCAAAAAGTGAAAATATAAAAAAAAATGAATGGTGTTTGCAGGTAAAAGATTAATACAATATAACCCACCCTAAATAGGACAGATAACGTAAATTCTCCCTACCGAAATTATGCAAATGTGACCCAGTTGTATTTTGTTTAGCCAATCAAATTATCCAGTTTTTAAATTGACCAATGAAAGCTCCCAATTCTACTTATGCAATTATGAAAATGTGGCCCAGTTTTATTTTGTTCAGCCAATCAAATTGTCTAGTTTTGAAATTGACCAATGAAATTGATGGAAGACTTTATCACTGATTACGGTAATATGAAAACAAAATATCAAATGTTTTAAAGTGAACAAAACAGACGAGTCATATGATAAATTGAGTTATGATTATTTTTGTTTGTTGGCTAAATGATCAGACAGGCTATATTGTGCAGCTAAGATAATCCATAACATTGTGACTCCCAAATTATAAACAAATTAGACAATGTTTTCCTATAAGCTTATGGAAACACATACTGTATCAATCATGAGATTGTTTGGACAATTGGCTTCCATTATTTATGCATTTAATATTGGGACACGCAGAGAAAGCTAGTCTAAGGCTAAAAGAATAGGTTTAGCATGCCAAAGGTGCACTGTGACATTATGGGGTAAGCCCCTTTCGACCCTCATTTACAGTATGATATAATTCCGTTAATTTGAGACAGCGTCATCAGCATCATGTCTGAGCAGTGAGAAGGGGGAAGAGGCTGGAGGTTGATGTTTCTTGTTGTTATTCTTCAGGCAAGTACAGTCTGCCGCTTGTGGTTTTGTAGACAAGATAAGATATGCCTTCATCGGCAAGAAGAGTCTGCTTTGGGCTCTTTGCTGGCGTGTACGATTGAGGTGACTTGACAAGTGAAAGAAACAAATGACCTTAACAAGGTGCCACCCAACCTGAACATTCCTGGTTCAGGTAACTGGCCTGCTATTTTCATTAGGTTGGGACTTGCTGTGCGCTAAAGAAGCGTTTTACAAAAGGAAAGTGTCAATGACATTGTAGCTCAACTTGTTTAAGACATGTACATGTACAGTATGTTACACAGCAATGACAAACATCAAGGTGATGACCTGATAACAAAGGTACATGTAAAGTATTGTAACGGTCTGTACATAAATGCTGACCGTAGCCTGTAACAAATTTTTAGGTAAAGTATTGTAAAAGTAGGGTGATTTAGTTAGATGCTAAGCTAGAAAAGAAATCTTTCGTCCCAGAGTGGGTCTGACTGAACCCAAAAATATTTGTTCTCATAGCACAGCGATAACAAAGGCACCCCAAAACACTCGTTCCTGTCACAAGGTGATAAAGGTACCCCAAGAAGTTTTGTGAAGATCAGTTAATAAATACAGACTCTAGCCAGAGCCGTATTGACATGTGCACCTACTGTGTATAGCTGAGTCGGTGAAGACAATCCTTCCTGGTAGAAGATCACAGCAGAGCCGTTATTACTGCCTGCTGATTCACCTTCATGTTATCGATTTTGTCAGTTCATGGACATTGAATCCTGCTGAGTTTCTCGTTTTGTGGCTTTTGGTTTTAAGTGAGGCAGTCCTTCCTGGTAGAAGGTCACAGCTGAGCCGTTATTACTGCATTTTATTCACCTTCTCTAGTCCAATTTTACCTTAATTTTCGGTGGGACAATGTTGAGTTGTTATTAGGACAGTAGTTTATTTAGTATATAGCTTGATTTTAACATTGCCTGTTTTTGTTTTTGATCAGGTTTAGTTGTTTTGTGATGGCTAACTCAGATGAGTGTTTTTTAGGCATGTTGTTTACTTAGTGGGTAGCTTGTGTTAGTAGTCGCGGGTCCCTGGCTTTGAGCAGGTTGATCAAAGCAGAGTTTTATGCTGTTTTGGTTGGTTTGATTATAGGCAGGAAACCAGGAGTATATAAACCAGGGTTATTTTGTTGTTTAGTCATTGTCCTACGTCATTAGATAACAGATATTATTGAATTATTACTATGGAGAGATGGAAACTGTTGGACAAACTGCTGTTTTCGGAAGTAGCCTCGTCAGGAGATTGGGTACTTATTGTGGCGGAGGAGGATTGGGCTCAGTCGGTCCTGTCAATATTCATGGAGTTGGAGGAATGTGTGCCAGAAATTATCCTGAGTGGGTATATCGGAGAATGGTTGAGCGGAGCCCGGATTTGGTCATTTTGCAATTAGGTGGGAGTTGATATCGTGGTCTCCGGTGACCCATAGGAGGTGGTGGAGACCTTGATGACGCGCCTAAGAGAGGAGGATGAGGTCAAGGATGTATATTTTGCTGAAATACAGCCTCGGACTCCAAGTCAGCAGTGGCCTCCCAGCCTCACCGCTGATCAGTTCTGGGCCCAGGTGCACTATATAAATCGGCGGATGGAGAGGAGGATGGAGCCCAGTCACATCATACGGATAAAGGGGCTGAGGTATCCCCAACATTTCCTCATGGACAGGGTACACTTTAATCAGAAGGGCCTCCAGACGTACAGATGTGCTCTTGCAGGCATCGTGCATAGCATAAGGAGGCAGAGGCAGCAAAAGAACTGATCAGGAGACTGTTTTCCAAAGAAAAAGAAATGGCCCTTTTAAGGGCCCCCCCAAATACGTAAAAGAGTGCTAATATGAGAATATGCTTGTGTTGATTTTAGGTTGGATCTAAAATAGTAATTTCAAGAAAGCGGGGTGCAGGACCAACGCTCTCCTCCCTGGAGGTGGATGCCCACCTCTAGGGATGGGGTGGAGGATGTGCTCAAGTCATAATGATGATTGAGTTGCCATGACAGTTACTGAAGTCATATCAGTTACTGGGGAAGAAGGTATAGGCGGAAAGATAGTTATAAAAAAAAAAAAAAAAAAAAAAAAAAAAAACTAAAAAAAAACAAACTTGGGAGTTAATCCTTTACCCAATGCAGATGATTTCAAAATTTATTATTTTAAATATCAATTTTAAATTTTTTCAACAAAACCATATCATGTGACCCCTCTTTGGAACGAGCTCGACGAGCTCGTTCCAAAGAGGGGTCACATATGTTTTTTTTTGACATTTTTCGAAAAATAATATTTTTTCAGCTGCTGAATTTTTCATATTACGTCAGCGGATGTGGGCGATTCGTTGGGTAAAGGGTTAAAGCAGCAAAAGATAGAGTAGAGGAAGAAATAATGTGTGGGTGGAAAGTTGGCCGTCTTTCTGCAGGTGTCTTTGTCATGTGTTTTTCAGGCAAGTCTAGTGTGCCGCTAAATGAGGGTTGGAGCTATCTCTGGCAAGTATAGTCTGTCTCAAGCTCTCCTGTAGGTGGTCAGTGGTTGGTTTTTGCAGTTGTTGGTGGTCAGAAGTGATGGAGGGTGGTCGGTCGTCTGATTCTGTTGGTCTGCTTGGTTCTCCTGAGGTTGTCTGTGCTGTGTGTCAGGGTTTTGCTGAAAGCAGATGTGTAAAGAGATGATTAGTGTGTCCCCCCAGTCCTTCCCTGCTTGTCATCCCGTATCCATTCTACAGCTCTTTTCAGTGCGGCACCGCATGCGGAGCTTCCGAGGCTGAAGGTGAGGTTGCCTTAAGTTTTTGAGCGGGATCGCTGTGGTGGGAAGGTAACAGGCTTACACACACCTTGTGGTCGATGACGTTTTCACCTAGGAAGTAGCTGGTGACTATAAGATCGAGGATGTCGGCACGGTAAAGTGGGTTATAGATGATGTAAGTTTCGGAGAAGTCTTCGCTTATTACTTGTAAGTTAAGATTTTCAGTGATATTGAATAGAACATTTCCATTGCAATTGGTGGATTTACACCCAAAGTACATGCGTTTGGCGTTGAAGTCTCCCATGTAGATACAGTTATTGTAATTTCATGAGAATTCACACACCTTGTTACTGACTGTTTTGTAGGGGGGATTGTAGTAACAGATGATTGCTAATTTTTTTATTATCTGTTATTTCCACGGGCACCACCTCACCATCGAGGTGGTCGGTTTTAATCGGTTTGTGTTTTACTTCACGTTTTATTAGAAGGGCTACTCCTCCGTTGATGGTGCGGGAGCGGTCCAGTCTCATAACATTAAATCCGCTATATGAAAAGCTTCTTTGGTTACGTAACCAGGTTTCACAGATTCCCAGAACGTCTGTGTTTTTAAAGCAATCACTGATTTGGGTTTTTTTGTTATACGTGCAGCGGGCGTTCCATACCACTATTTGGAGCTTATCCACGATTGGGCTTTTAATTAGTTGGGGTTTTTGTACGGTAATACGGTGATTGACTGGTCAGATTAATTGGTATTTTGATTGATTGCAGCTTTAAGGTGTGGGATATCAGGGTTTTGAATAACGCCCGTGTTTTCATGAACACCATCATGGAAGGTCAACCTGATACAACCTTGACAGTTATGTCCTTGGCCTTCGAAACGCAACCTAATACCTGAGATTATGTTTACAACGACATGCATGCTTTCAAACTTTACAAGCATTCCCTGTTATTGCATTCCGGAAGTCCCAGGCTGTCAGTCTTCAGCACTACCAAATTTATTGATGCTTACTATCACATCCGTCCTCATTACCATGCTACCAGTACTGACTCCATGGGAATATTGTGACAATTTGGGAAATTGTCTTCACTCTCTCTACGGTCCTGAGGGTTAACATGTTATTTTATCTGAAATTGTTATACGACACTTGGAGTGTGTCGATGGTTTAATTAAAAGGGTAACACTTGTCGCATGAAATTGTAACAATGGAATGAATGAGTTGACAAGCATGAGAGGTTAGCGGCAATGCAATTTCTTGGTTTGCTTGTGTGGTTTGAATCAATGAGAGAGAGAATTGGTTGATGTTTTTGGTCAGATACCAGGGATTCGCCGAGTTGGCAGGACGTAAGTTTCTAGATGGAATAAATTCTTATCGGGGGCCCGTGAGTTAGATGGTCAAAAAGGAAATATTCTATTTGTGGCTAATGGATGGATAGCTTTGACAGTGTTGTGTGAGAGCATGCCGATAAACAGCGAAAGGGGAGATTTTCAGTTTGTCAGACATGCTGATCCATGGCAGGTTGAGAATTGATCCGGCTCACGAGAACTAAACCAAGTAAGTGACCATTGTGTGTGTTTCAGCATTCCCAAATACGCCTACAAATTGTGTTTTGTAACACAACCGACGTTCGAACAAATCGGAATAGGCTTTTGATAGATTTATTTGCTCAACCGTTGAGATGTGATTTCATCGAAATCATATCTCCACGGCTGAACAAAGCATTCTGATGAACTTTTATGCTAGTTGACCCACGTGTATAAATGATTGGGCTATTGATGGAAAGTATTTCTGTAATTGTTGTGACTCTTGTCCTGCATTGACGGTCCCTGTGATTGTCTTGTGGGTGTGTCAGTGACCATTGTGTGTGTTTCGGTATTCCGAAATACGCCTACTAATTGTGTTTTGTAACACAACTGGCGTTCGAATTAATCGGAATTGGCTTTTGATAGATTAACCCTTTACCCAACGAATCGCCCACATCCGCCCACGTAATATGCAAATTCAGCAGTTAAAAAAATATTTTTCACAAAATTTCAACAAAACCATATCATGTGACCCCTCGTTGGAACGAGCTCATCAAGCTCGTTCCAACGAGGGGTCACATGATATGGTTTTGTTGAAATTTTTTGAAAAATTTGAAAAAATAATATTTAAAATAATAAATTTTGATATCGTCTGCATTGGGTAAAGGGTTAATTTGCTCAACCATTGAGATGTGATTTCATCGAACTCATATCTCCACGGCTGAACAAAGCATTTCAGTAATTGTTGTGACTCTTGTCCTGCACTGATTGTCCCTGTGATTGTCTTGTGGGTGTCTCAGTGACCATTGTGGGTGTTTTCGATATTCCAAATTATTTATTGGGGAACCGGAATTGATGTGTGAATGTCCATTGCGGCTTATCTTCGGACGATTTAAAATATATTCCATTGTATTATAACAGGGTAATTAAAAATGATTAGTGTACCACAGATGAGATTTTTGGTATGATAAATGGAATAAAGGAGAAGAAAAATAACTAAAAAGGAAGGTGCATGATAAATAAAATTGTTATATATTCCTCTAAAATTATTTGTCTCATTTGTTATGTCTGTCACCCATGTATCTACAGGGAGAGTGATCCCTTGTTGTTGGTGACCCAGGTGTTGGTGGGTCTGAGTTGGAGCCTTTGTGTGTTGTTATGTCACCCATGTATCTACAGGGAGAGTGATCCCTTGTTGTTGACCCGGGTGTCAGTGGGTCCAAGTTGGAGCCTTTGTGTGTTGTTCCTGGGATTGGCCCGATACTTAAGAGTTGGGTGAAAATTTTAGGAGTGGAGATTGTTGGATATTTGTTCAGTTTTTTTTTGAGAGTGTTGTAGGGTTTCATCGAAATTTCAGAGAGGGAAATAGAACAAACAATAAGCCTAGAACCTGGGGGAGTCCCGATCACCCATCAAACTTGTAACCCTTTGTCTGTTTATTGAGACCCATCGGGAAAGTTTATTTGGGGTCCCGGACATGGGTTGTTACAATATACCTACACTTTCCCTGGCACGTCCGTCAGGTACCAATATAAAACTAAATTTTCGACTCGGTTCTCATAACTCACCAATCATGAGACCTCAAGAACGTTGCGTAGCTCCAACTTCAGGCAGCTACAAACAGCTCGGCCATACCATGCCACCAATAGCAGCACCAAAAGCATCATGCCGCCTCTCAACCACACTGAGCCTAGGGAGGAGGCTTGGAGAGACCAAAGAACTTGGCATGCTCTGGACTGGATCACATATATCCAGTCCCCAGAGTGGACGTACAACATACGCCAGCCATATACAATGGGAATCCAAGACCAGTACGAGCTGGTCCAACAGCTCCGGGATCTAGTCTCCAAGCATACACAGAGCATGAAAGAAGCCACTGTCACTCATATCAACCAGTGGGCAGCCAAACCTCCTTTGGAAATGGCTGCTGCACGATGAGCAATGCATCGCAGACATGGCTGTAAAGATCTCTCTCATGGTTGCTAGACAGCTGCTGCAGGACGCACCCAAGCCAGCTGACGACTCCAATACAGAAAGGCAACCAATGGACTCCGCTCCACCATCTAACACCCAACATGAAGCTTGGCTGTAGATACCTTCTACGCCTACAAACAGCCCTTTTCAGGGCCAACTATACTATTCAAAAGAATACTATTTTCAAACTGCTCACACACTTTTACCTCAAAAGTGCTGTCAAAACAAGCTACCCAGAAGGAGCACAGACCAAACCAACTACCCTCCCAACAGCTTATTGTTCCCATCAGAAACCGCATGCCCTCACAACCCACACAATATAAACAACCCCCCCCCCCCCCCCTCAGCCCTGTGGTATGGACCCATACCACATGGGAAACATGTACTGCATGAGGCACAAGCCATACCAATGAGTGATCCACTTTCTTCCATAAAGAGCTTTCAACCCTTTACCCAACGCAGACGATATCAAAATTTATTATTTTAAATATCATTTTTTATTTTTTTCAAAAAATTTCAACAAAACCATATCATGTGACCCCTCGTTGGAATGAGCTCGACGAGCTCATTCCAACGAGGGGCCACATGATATGGGTTTGTTGAAATTTGTTTGAAAAATACTATTTTTTCAACTACTGATTTTGCATATTACGCGGGCGGATACAGGCGATTCGTTAGGTAAAGGGCTTTTAATCAATTACATCGATGGCAGGGCTGGGGTCAATTGTATTCGATATAATTACAATTACCTGTGTTTTTTTAAAGTAATTAATTACAATTACTTTTTTTAAAGTAATTAATTCCTTTTAATTACTTTCAATTACTTTTCACAACAACAACACATGGATGGTGGATTATGACCAAATCACCCAGCAAGTGTAATTTCCATCCATTATAACATTGAGCTTGTTCCAATCACGCTCACATTTGTATAATTTTATTGACAAAAAACCAAATACCTTTAGCACAAAAATTATTCATAACATGATGAGACAATATTTTGTTAATTAAATGATAGAAAATATTGTGGCTGTTATTGGAGCAAACTCTTTGAGAAAATAGCTTCAACACTAAAATTAATCAAAGCAAAATTAAGAGATGTAATTTTGTCCATCACACATACATTTATCAGAAATACTCAATGAAATATTATTACAGTTAAAACTAGAAGTCCTGTCACGAATAGTGCGCTTATCTAGGCTTAATTGCGCGTTGGAATTGCGTGCAATTGCCATATCGAATGGCATCCAAAGCACGGCAGGTTCTCTTGGATACTCATAGCAAACACATGCAATGTTTCTGCCAATGGACCTCCGGGTTACCCGGAGGTCCATTGGCTGAAACATTGCTTGTGCACAGGCCATGTGTGCAGAATTTGATAGCCTCACTATGGTCATATCGCATAGATTAACGCGCATATTGACGTACTATTTGTGCGCATTTCATGACAGGACTTCTAGTTTTAACTGTACCTCATGACAGAATGCCAAGAAAAATTCTGAAAATTGTTTTACGATTGAAAGAAAATGTACATGGAATGAAGAAAGAATGGTTTTGTGTGTCAAAGGACACTGTAGGGCAAGCCCCTTTCGACCTTCAGTGACTGTATAATATCTGGTAGCTGCATATCAAGGCATGTTAAAGGAGGAAAAAGGTTTGTGTACTCAGCAGGTGTCCCAGGCTGGATGATCGGTAGTGTTGGGTTGAGTTTGTGTGGGTCATTGACTGAACCCTCGGGTGAGGACCAGAGCGAGAGGGGGTGCTCTCACAAAGGTGCTACCTCTCCCCGAGAGTGTGTTTTTTTCGGGCAAGGAAAGTCTGCCACTTCGAAGTTGAGTTGAGATTTTGGCCGCAAACACCTCAGCATCAAGGTGATCAGTTTTTACGGTTTTATTTTTGATCTTCTGCTTTATTAGAAGAGCAACTCCGCCTCCGTTGGTGAGCTGTCGGTCTCTTCTAATAATGCTGAATCCACTTGGTGAAAATTTTTGTTGGGATTTAGCCAACTTTCGCAGATACAGGATATGTCTATTTTCGAAATATTGGCTCATTTGGAGTTTTTTTTTTATTATTAATGCTTCTAGCGTTCCACAAGGCTATTTGTAATTTATCTATGATAGGGGTTGATATTTAATAGCGGTGTATGGTTAGTCATAAATGAAGTAGAAGCGGCGGCAGGAGGATGAGCCCTTGGCTTCGCAGAGGTAGCAGAAGGGTGCTTGTTGGGCTTTGGATGGCCCCTGCCTCCAACAGAAGGCTGATCAAGTTGAAGAAGCAGCTGATCTGTGGAATGACGTAGGACATCATCCCGGACCGACGCAACGGAACCATGGAATAGTCGCGGACCCGCCAAAGAGCAGTACGCTGCCCCTCAGGAAGGGAATGGCTTGTGTCCAACACAGCGTCCCGGCGAACTGATTCCAAGTTAGCCGTGTTACAGGCATGCGTGTGAGTAAGTTGCATGAGTGCCTTGGACAGCACATGCAAAGGATGTCAAACTTATCTAGAGGCAGATAAGCAGCTGAAGCAGAGACAACGTGATCTGAGAGAGAAAGCATGCCCTGCATCTCTCTCGATAAGCCCGATAGGGACTCCAGAGTCGCCATAGCAAAAACGGCCGACTTGGGCTTGGAAAGCCCGAATGAGACGAGTCCTGATCCCAGACCGTCAAAGTCTGGCAGACTGACGGATTGGTGGAATCGTAGGAATGATAACACACTGGAGGTAAAAAAAAGTGTCAGCCCTGGTTAAGTCAGCTTCGCGTCCAAAGCTGTAAACGCTTCAATCACCTGTACCAACTGGCACGGTCGAAGGCGTCCGGAATCGGGTTGCTCCACAGGCTGTAGGTGCACGACCGATGATCGCGGCCTGGCTGACACCGTCGGCTGGTCTGAGATCTGGAAGGAACTCAAACACAAATTCAAGAGCTGCCCCCAAGTCAGAGAAGACTGTTGGCTCTCGACATCAGGTATGACTGATCCATCCTCTGAGTCAGAAGACACATAGACCGTCATGGGCAAACCAGCCAATGCCTCCCATGGTGTGGGCACACCTGAGGTATCGGACAGCAGCCCATTTCCAATCCCGGGAGACGGAGCTGTGGGGGCATCTGGAAACCACTTGTAGCCTCGCTGGAGGCAACAGGAAGGCTCTTGGAAAGAACTTGAGTGAGCAAAGAGAGGGCCTGCCAAGGCTCACGGCCCGTGTCGGCCAGTTCAACATGGGAATGAACCGGCAAAGTGGCTTCATTCCAGACAGCCTCAGATGTCGACTGGAGAGGGGCCACAGTCCCGGAAACAGGCATTTCTTCACCAGACAACTCAACAGCTCCGGCAGTATCCACCACGGTTAAAAAACTGCACATCCCTCATGGAGGGGGATATAACTCTCACCAGACGTGGTCGTGTCGGGAGGACCCAAACAGCAGTGTTCCCTCTCCCCGCAGGTGCAGGAGGAATGGCCATGAGAACGCACAACATGCTTGGGCAAAAGGCATTGCCCTCAAGGAACAGTCTTGGGCATAACAGAGGTGAGAGCAGTAGAAGAAAAGGTGAACTCAACAGATGTAGAAAGTAGAACACCCCGACTCCGAGAGAAAGGTGGCAGAAAATAAAAGACAGCGGGAACACAACTAAACCCAGATGGCCGACAGGGACCCAAAAAACAGAAATTCTGCCCTCAACAGAGAGGAGAAATCCTGTCCATACAGCCCCCTATTGACACCTAACTCCAATAATAACAAGAGGCTCCAGGGGGCCTGAGGGCGCTCACCTGCCATGGTAGCCTAAATATCAACCCAGAGATTTGATTTCAACAAGTTGCATCTGCTCCTCCTAAGAAAAGCTTATACCAAATATCTAAAGATTCTGACCAATGGATCAAAAAAAAAAAGATTTTTAAAGAATATTCCTCATATTGAACTAAGTTATAATTCGGGCTCCCACAGGGAGCCCATATGTGAACCCAGGGACTTGGCTTTAACAAACTTGAATCTCACCCCCCCTCCCCCCCCCCCCCCCCCCCCTAAGGATGCTGCACACCAAATATCAAAACCTTCCGACTGTTGGATCTGAAGAAGTTGTTTTTCAACCCCCCCCCACCCCTAAGGATGCTGCACACCAAATATCAAAACCTTCCGACTGTTGGATCTGAAGAAGTTGTTTTTCAAAGAAAATTCCTCATTTTGAACTAAGCTATCATTCGGGCTACCACAGTGAGCACAAATATGAACCCAGGGACTTGGCTTGGACAAACTTGAATCTCACCAGCCCCCCCCCCCCACCCCACCCCGCCACCCCACTAAGCATGGTGCATACCCAATATCAAAAGATTCTGCCTGCTGGATCTCGAGATGATTTTCAAAGAAATTTGCCTGAAATGCACTAAATTCAAATTTGGGCTCCCATATTGAGCCCAAATATAAACTCAGGGGGCCAATTTGAACAAACCTGAATCAGATCCACTCCACAATGTTGCATACCAAATATCAAAAGATTCTGCCTGCTGGATCTGGAGAAGAAGATTTTTGAAGAAATTTGCCTGAAATGCATTAAGTTCGAAATCGGGCTCATATACTGAGCCCAAATATGAACCCAGGGGGCTGATTTGAACAAACTTGAATCAGATCCACCCCACAATGCTGCATATCAAATATCAAAAGATTCTGCCTGCTGGATCTGGAGAAGAAATTTTTTTAATGTTTTTTCCATTGGCTACAGTGTTAAAAAGTGCTGACTCAGCACTATTTCAAAGTCCTGAAAAAAATACCTTGTGATCTAACCGATAGGGATTTTTTTTAACCATTCTATTCTACTGGATAAAAGTAAGCTTTATACAAAATAAGAATTCTCTGTTCTGTATAGTTTTGGAGATATGGAAGTTTTAAGGTTTTTCCTATTTTTAGCTCCTGAGGTTCCCACGGGGCAATGAGAAAACATTTTTTTGCATCAATCAACTACTTATGACCCATTATCATCTCATATCAAATTTGGTTCAAATCGACCTCACAGTTCTGAAAATAGAAATTTTAGGAGTGGCCAAAATTTTTGCCCCTCCCATAACGAAGGCAAATAATGTCCGACAAACTTTTCTTGAACAAACTTGATTCTAAACCTCAAAAGGACTCTGTATACCACATATCAAGTCTCTGCTACTGGTGGTTCATCAGAAGATTTTCAAAAAATAAGGCCATTTTTTCCACACCCCTCTGCTCAATATGAGCCGAAACCTAATTTGCATAAAAATCAAAATGCTCCTATATAACCACTACTTACAAGAAATTTAATTAAAATGTGGCCAATGGTTTAGGAGAAAGAGGCTCAAACACCACCTTCACGCAGGATGATGGACGACAGACAAAGAGTGATAAGAAAAGCTCACCCTGACTTTGTCAGGTGAGCTAATAATATCCAAAAGGATAACAAATTTATCAACCAAAAAATTTTATGTCCGAACCACATGGTACGTGAAACTCGTGTGCGAATACGGAGAATATATAAAATACAATGAAAATGTAGTTGAAAATAATAACGAGAATATATAAAAGACAGTTGTTATTATACGATCCTCAGATCCATAATTCCAGTCAGAGGTAACCATTATCAACGAGCTAAATTATCACTGTTTCTTAATGCAAATGGATGGCTCACCAAGCAGGGACCAGCCGAGAGGGCGACTAGGGCGATTAAGTCGCCCTTCTAAGCCCAAAGTCGCCTAGAAAAATAGTCGGGGCGATTACAAGTCGCCCTCTAAAAATTGGCCAAAATGAGAAAAGGCTGAACCGAGTGATGCGAAGTTTACATGAAAACGGGTATTTTCAAAAATCGAATGTGCTCGAGTGTGATAAATGGGCATTTTAATTCGTCAAATAAACGTCCATTTATTTGAAATCACATGACAAGCAATTGTCCATTGTCGCTTTTGGCGGATTTTTTTTTTATTTCTATTTTGTTGCGTTCCAGTCGGAGCTTCAAGTGTCGAAACGAAAATAGGTGACTTACGCGACAAAACAACCCAGTTTGAAAGTAGGTTACGTCGCTTAGGATGCCGAAAATTTATACACAACGGACGTATTTTATAACACATTATTTTCATTTCTATCTGCTGACGACTGTTAACTGTTGGGCTGTCTATTCCCAGAAAAACACGAATGGAATTGAAACACATGAAAAAAAGCTTTAGTGATGTCAAGAAAAGCTTTGTACAGGACACAAGTGTGCATGTGGACGATCTCGAAAAAGGGTCCTCCTAAACATCGGAATGACATGAAATGACGCGGAATGACACCGGAATGCCATAAAAATGATGCGGAATGACATTTCTTTTACAAAATACTCGACCCCAGAATGTATATTGTTTATTAACTAACAAAGTACCTCCCAAGCAACCTTCTTACATCTGGTCCTGTTCACACTTTCAGACTTGGGAAATTATTAGCTTAGTAGACTTTGTTGAAAGGCAACCACAGGAGGGTGATGGGTGATTGGCACGAAGAAGAGGTGAGGGGTCATGAAGGAGAAGGTAGCAGTGGGGGATTTTCAGTCAATAATTACATTGTGATTTTTTAACCTGGCACAGATGCATCATAGACAACTGGACCTGGATTATTTGTACGTCAATGGAGGACCATAAATTGAAAATATGAAGGGGCGGCGGGGGGTGGTACATGAATATTCTTAATTTTCCCCACTTGCCTATGAAGTCTCCCTACATGACTCTGCAGTCTCCCTATTTTTTCTGGAGGGAGACTTGAAGTCTCCCTAAAATTCCCCCTAGGCTGGTCCCTGTCACCACGAGGGCGGACGAAAAAAGAATGATTCATTAGTTACTGACTGCACACTGGCACCAGAAGCCATGGATCTGTACTAGGAGAAGAGCGTCCCCTACTGGGTGTGCGCCGGTAGCACTTAACCCAGTTTTGGCTTATTTTTTCTTGGTGTTTGTGCACCACTTTTCTTTCCCAAATCCCTTCAGAAAGATCAAAATAGAGAGAATATTTTCTGAGTTGGGGACTTCCACTGTAGTGCAAACCTGTAGTGAACAATTGCAAGGTAGGTTAAGAAAGTAGAGTGTGCAAATCATGCCTGCAAATGTCCCCGCTCCAGTCTTGAAAAATTAGTTTCTGAGAAAACCCATTACACAGGTAAAGGTAAACTGACCCAAAATGTTTGTGTGGGTTTGGTAACCACACCATTAAAATGCTATTAAAATGCGGTCATCAGAACCTGATCGAGCTAAAGCCATTAAACAATTAGAACATGATATCAGGAATTCAGTTTTCCATACTTTTGGAAAGCATGGTAAGTGTTCTGATTTTTGCAAGGCAAAATCAGATGACTCGGTTGTGTGTACTAGTTCAAAGCCAGCGTCAGTAGTAGGAAGCATGGTATATGATGGGTCATTAAAAACCCAACAAAAATCATCAATCATCAAAGCCAAGTTATGCAAATAGAAACACTGATTTGGTACTCTCTGTTCTGAACAAATGTTCACACCATTAGTTGGATGGTACATCTGTGTTGGATGAAGATTAATCCCATTTAGGTGCAGGAAACTTCAATAAGTACAGAATGACACACGCATGTGAATGGGTTAAGCGATATGGCACATGTGCCAGTGTGGAAGGATGAAACGAGAGGCCACAGGCCTCGAGTTTTATTTCTTCTGCGTTGGCAAAGTATGTTGTTCTGTGTTTATTACATGCCTTAACATCTATAAACAAGAGCACCCGTAGCGGGACAATATACACCTTTTTTGTATTTTTGAAGGGTTGGGGTAAGGATGGGGATGAGAGTGAAAATTGTTTGGACCAACCCCATATTCGAACTTGAGCTGTATTTTGTTGTGTTTAAACAACATACCAAGTTTGGAACCAATCGGAAAAAAATGATAAAAGTTATCATCCGGAAACCAAATATTTGATGCATTCTATGTCCAACAGTTAGGCCATACTAAAGTTATAATCCGGAAAACATGAAATACACAAATTCAAGAGGAATAACGCTGGAAAGGTACATGCGATTTTGGCTGAAAGTGAA
Source organism: Pictodentalium vernedei (assembly GCA_031216915.1). Taxonomy (NCBI): domain Eukaryota; kingdom Metazoa; phylum Mollusca; class Scaphopoda; order Dentaliida; family Dentaliidae; genus Pictodentalium; species Pictodentalium vernedei. The sequence continues at coordinate 675,975,587 of CM062295.1, read as the reverse complement.
CCTGAGCTGTGCTTTGTGGTCATAAACAAAATCTGAGAATTTGAAACAAATTAGTCAAGGCAAACTAAAGTTATCATCCGGAAACCACATAATTCACAAATTTGCAATCATTCAAAGGGAATAACTATGGAACGGTACATGCGATTATGGCCAAAGGTGAACTTGAGCTGTGCTTTGTGGTCAAAAACAAAATCTGAGAATTTGAAAAACATCGGTCAAGGCAAACAAAAGTTATCATCCGGAAACCACAAAATACACAAATTTGAAATCATTCAAGGGGAATAACTCTGAAAAGGTATATGCGATTGTGGTCAAAAGTGAACTTGAGCTGTATTTTGTGGTCAAAAACAAAAAACTGAAAATTTGAAATAAATCGGTCAAGGCAAACTAAAGTCATCATCCGGAAACGAAAAGTTAGACTAAATTCCCATAAATAAAGGGCCATAACTCTACTGCAAATGGGCCGCTAGAAACGGAAATCAAACCCATCCTGTATTTTGTCATACTAAATCCACATGCCAAATTTAACTCAGCTCAATCCATTACAACTAAAGTTATCGTCCGGAAACGAAATGTGTCCATGGACGGATGGACAGACAGACCTTTCACATAATACGTCCTGTTTTTCAAATGGGTGTATAAAATCAACATCTGAAAAATTTGGTGTCAATCCGTCAAGGCGTTCGGCTTTAAATGAACGGAAACCAATTTTTAAAAAAAAATTGTGGTTTCAAAGGGCCATAACTCTGCAGCAGATGGACTGAGAAACACCAATATGGAACTTGACCTGTATTTTTTTGCTACAAACATCTGAAAGTTTGATGTCGATCCGTCAAGGCGTTCGACTTTAAATGAACGGAAACCATATTGTTTACGGACAGACGGATGGACGGACGGAGACAGGACAGACAGAGACCCGACAGACAGACAGACAGACCCGACACAGACAGGACAGGACAGACACAGGACAGACAGACAGGACAGACAGAGACCTGACAGACAGACAGAGACCCGACACAGACAGACAGACAACATAATACAACCGTTTTTTAAACGGGCGTCTAAAAACAATTATTGGAAGGACACTCGGCAATTCATTTGACAACTATCACCAAAACGAACCCATTTTATCGCCAACCAAATTTGCGAGAGGAACCTGTTTTAATATTTCGTCCAGGAACTCGGGGGACAATTTTGAGCTATCGCCAGCGATTCAAATTTTCATTGCAGTGCACGATTTGTAGGAAATTCCAGTGAAATTTTGCTTCTTTCTAATCCTAGTCGGTCAATGATTTCTGTTCTGCACATTTATCTCACAATCGGGGCGTTTTTGCACTGTTACGCAACTAAAGATTAATGTATCTGGGCCCTTGTTCCGAATCCGTATCAAGGGCCCCTGATACAAGTGCATGATTCTGCTGTTGCCAAAACAGCATTAATAATAAATAATATCATTTTTCGATCGCTTCGCGTTTTTCTCTTGAGAGAAAACAATACTAGGTGAGGCGAAGCCGAACCTAATATTGTTTTCTCTGAGCCGTATATGACACTGTACTTACCAACTAAATGCCCTGCAACGTATTTATTATGGACTGCATGCTAAAATGTCACTGGGGAAGTTAACTCAACGTATAGTTGAATTATGCACACTTTTCAGCATGTTGGGCTGGATTGTAGCCTATTATTTGGATTTTCCTGAATGCTCGAGTCGAGGCTTCTCTCTTGAAGTTAAAGGATTAGCTTTCGCTATGAAATGTGGGAAAACTCCACCTCATTAAACGATGAACGGCATAGTTTAAAATATAATAAACCTTTGCACAAGAGGAATATTTAATTCACCAGTAACTATTGCAAAAGTAACAACCAAATTCACGTTGACGAAACACACCGTTGCTCCACTTCGCGAGAGACAGTATTCAGTAAAGTGAATCCCAGTGATGTAATTTTCTCTGAAGTGTTACGTCATCACTGACCTCAATGTGGAGATCAATGAATGCTATTCTATTTTTCAATTTGCGTCTTTCCATCGATAAGGCAAATGAAAAAGTTCCTCTTAGAATAGTTTTATAACACATTTTGTGGTCAATATTGTGAGATAAATTTATCATCACCACAGAATCTTGGTCGATTGGTACCACGGTCGATTGGTACCGTTCAAAAAGTCGATTGGTACCGTCCAAAAAGTCGATTGGTACCGTCCAAAAAGTCGATTGGTACCGTCGGTTCGGTCGATTTGCACCAACCGTAAGTCGATTGGTACCACTACAAATGTATGACAATTTTCCCCCAAAATGTTGCGTTTGAAATGTAGAAAATATTTTCAAAGGTTGTTTTCTCTGGGATTATTATGTGAATGAATGAAATGAAAGGTTTTAGCGCGCCAAAGGCTCGCAGGGATGATGTGGGATTTATAAATCCCCTGCGACCCGGTTAACCTTATTTTATTTCACTTGGATCACACTAGCTTTCCTATTGCCTCAAATGGGGTCTGAGAGGGTATGCACGCGGTTAGAATTTCCTGGTAGTTTACGTTCGAGTGATAGATTGTCAATAAATGTAGAAAATATAATCAAAGGTTGTTTTCTCTTGGAAAGTATTATTATTATGAAAACAGCGACGTTTGTAGTTGACATCACTCACTCCTGAAGAGCCTTATTAATTGAAACTAATAGGATTTGTGTTGACAACAACCTATGGAAATCATTATTATTACAAGGTTTTTTTTTCTTCTTGCCGACGCCACTATGTGTACATTGAGTTTTTATCGCATTCTTCTGTATTGAAAAAACTAAAACCTGGCATAATTTCATGGGAAACACGCGGGGAGAAAGCTTCCCAAGAAATTATGTCAAGTGTTAGTTTTTTCAATACAGGAAAATGCGATAAAAACTTCTTGTTGATTTATGGAGAGCTAATCGCTCGCCTAGGCCCTGAAAGGGTAGCAGCAAATTTTATCCCTCCTGCAGGCCTTAATGTTAATGAACTTCATTCTTCAGCATCAATGTGCTATTCTATATCATTGTTATGTGTACTTTTATTGTTTTATGTTCTATTGATATTTTCTTATTGTTCTGCTATAATGTAGTTTAACCATGCTGAGTATAGAATAAAATATTAACAAGAGGCCCCAGGGGGCCTGAGGGCGCTCACCTGACACGGTAGACTAAATATCAACCCAGAGAATTGTTGCATCTGCTCCTCCTAAGAAAAGCTGAAACCAAATATCCAAATATTCTGACCAGTGGATCTAAAAAAAAGATTTTTAAAGAATATTCCTCATACTGAACTAAGTCATAATTCGGGCTCCCACAGGGAGCCCATATATGAACCCAGGGACTTGGCTTTAACAAACCTGAATCTCACACCCCTAAGGATTCTGCACACCAAATATCAAAACATTCCGACTGCTGGATCTGAAGAAGAAGATTTTTAAAGAAAATTCCTCATTTTGAACCAAGTTACAATTCGAGCTCCCACAATCAGCCCAAATATGGACCTAGGGACATGGCTTGAACAAACTTGAATCTTACCCCCTAAGGATGCTGCATAAAAAATATCAAAAGCATTCATCTGATGGATCTGAAGATTTTTAAAGAAAATTCCTCATTTTGAACTAAGTTGTCATTCAGGCTCCCACAGTGAGCCCAAATATGAACCAAGGGACTTGGCTTGAACAAACTTGAATCTCAGCCCCCTAAGGTTGCTCCATGCCAAATATCAAAACATTCCAACTGCTGAATCTGAAGAAGATTTTTAAAGAAAAATTCCTCATATTGAATAAGTTATAATTTGGGCTCCCACAGGGAGCCCAAATATGGACCCTTGGACTTGGCTTTAACACACTTGAATCCCCCCTTCCCCCCCAAGGATGCTACTCACCACATATCAAACCATTCCGACTGCTGGATCTGAAGAAGATTTTTTAAGAAAATTCCTCATTTCGAACAAAGTTACAATTCAAGCTCCCACAGTGAGCCCAAATATGGACCTAGGGACATGGCTTGAACAAACTTGAATCTCACCCCCCTAAGGATGCTGCATACCAAATATCACAAGATTCTGCCTGCTGGATCTTGAGAAGAAGATTTTCAAAGAAATTTGCCTGAAATGCACTAAGTTAGAATTTGGGCTCCTATAGTGAGCCCAAATATGAATCCAGGTGGCCGATTTGAACAAACTGGAATCAGATCCATCCCACAATGTTGCATACCAAATATCAAAAGATTCTGCCTGCAGGATCTGGAGAAGAAGATTTTTGAAGAAATTTGCCTGAAAAGCACTAAGTTCAAATTCGAGCTTCTATAGTGAGCCCAAATATGAATCTAGGGAGCCGATTTGAACAAAATAGAAGCAGATCCACCCCACAATGTTGCATACCAAATATCAAAAGATTCTGCCTGCTGGATCTGGAGAAGAAGATTTTTTAATAAATTTGCCTGAAATGCACTAAGTTCGAAATCGGGCTCCTATACTGAGCCCAAATATGAACCCAGGGGGCCGATTTGAACAAACTTGAATCAGATCCACCCCACAATGTTGCATACCCAATATCAAAAGATTCTGCCTGCTGGATCTTGAGAAGAATATTTTCAAAGAAATTTGCCTGAAATGCACTAAGTTCAAATTTGGGCTCCTATACTGAGCCCAAATATAAACCCAAGGGGCCGATTTGAACAAACTTGAATCAGATCCACGCACAATGTTGCATACCAAATATCAAAAGATTCTGCCTGCTGGATCTGGAGAAGATTTTCAAAGAAATTTGCCTGAAATGCAGTAAGTTCAAATTTGGGCTCCTATACTGAGCCCAAATATAAACCCAGGGGGCCGATTTGAACAAACTTGAATCAGATCCACCCCACAATGTTGCATACCAAATATCAAAAGATTCTGCCTGCTGGATCTGGAGAAGAAGATTTTTTAAGAAATTTGCCTGAAATGCACTAAGTTCGAAATCGGGCTCCTATACTGAGCCCAAATATGAACCCAGGGGGCCGATTTGAACAAACTTAAATCAGATCCACCCTCCAATGTTGCATACCAAATATCAAAAGATTCTGCCTGCTGGATCTGGAGAAGAAGATTTTTTAATGTTTTTCCCATTGCCTACAGTGTTAAAAAGTGCTGACTCAGCACTTTTTCAATGTCCCAAAACTGTACCCTATGATAAAACCGATGGCAATTTTTTTTTACCAATTCTTTCTGTTGGTCCTAAGAAAGATTCACACCAAATAAAAATTCTCGGTGCCGTGCAGTTTTGGAGATATGGGCGTTTTAATTTTTTTCTATTTTTAGCTCCTGCGGTTCCCATGGGGCTACAGGGGAAAAAAAATCAGGATAAATTAGGTACTTATGACCCAATAAGCCCTCACATAAAATTTGGTTCAAATCAGCCTCTCGGTTTGGAAAATAGAAATTTTGGGCGGGGCCAAAAATTTTGCCCCTCCCATAACAACGCCAAGTATAGCCCCACAAACTTCTCTTGAACAAATCTGAGTCTACACCTCAAAAGGAAGCTGCACACCAAGTATCAAGTCTCGGCTACTGCTGGTTCATGAGAAGAAGATTTTTTAAGATTTCAGCACACTTTTTGGGTGTGGCCCTACCCACGGGCGGGGCAACTTGATTTGAACAAAATCAAATTGCGATGTCATAACAAACTATTATCTCAAATATCAATTAAATTGGTTCAGCGGTTTGGGAGGAGAAGACGCAAACACCATGTTCACGGACGACGAGTGATCACTATAGCTCTCCTGACTGAAAGTCAGGTGAGCTAATAAAGATAAACATGACAAGTGTCTTCTTATTTTTTTTTCACACAACAATGCTTAGCCCTGTACCCGAGTCCACCCCGTTCCCCATCCACCCACCCCTCCCACTCCCGCCATGACCAGATGAAACACATTGTTCACGGTTTTTATCCAACCTAGGCACCATCGAATGCACTATATTCCATCATTATTTAATTTATAATGATCGACTATACAGAGTATTCAATGGTGCTGCATTCGACTGTTTTGATAATAATCCCACTTACCCAGAGAAAACAACCTTTGAAAATATTTTCTAAATTTCAAACGCAACATTTTGGGGGAAAATTGTCATACAATTGTAGTGGTACCAATCGACTTACGGTTGGTGCGAATCGACCGAATCGACTGAACCGACGGTACCAATTGACTTTTTGGACGGTACCAATCGACTTTGGAGATGGTACCAATCGACTTTCGAGATGGTACCAATCGACCGTGGTACCAATCAACCGTGGTGCCAATCGACTGTTCCCCTCACCACAGTGTGTGTCTCCGGAAATTCTGATCAAGTCTCGTTGTAGGCACAGAATCGCATTTCGACTCGCCCCAACGGGTTCGTCGAAATTCTGTTCAGTTCCTGCAACTCGACTTGATCTTCCCGGAGACACACACTGTGGTGATAATCTGTATGACACACACTGTGCCGATAATCTGTATATAACCAGTTCCAATCAAATCAATCTCAACACAAAAGTAACAACTACTTGCTGTCCAGATATATTTTAGTTAACTAACTTCTGCCATTTGCCATTCTGTTCTTTTAATTCACATTATTAGATTGTCCAGGGGGTGAGAGGAAAAACGTCGCAAGACTACGTCATTCCCCACAGTATACCGTATTTACTCTATGTATTGGGACAGCTAAAAATAATTTTCACAGGTGTCCCAACTCTTAGAAAATGGGGAAAGAACAGAGCCTGGTCTTGATTTGATGCTGAATAAAGTTGTGTGTGATTCGTTTTCCATCACTATATACGAAAATCGCCGTCCAATTTTTTTTATATTTTCATTTTTTGCTTCCAAAACATAGCTTATGATCCCTCATTGGAACAAGCGCATTTGAGTGTCATCTGCTACTAGTGACGGGCCAACTGGAAACAAATCTCCTGAAGGTCCCAAACTTTGGAGCCTAAAAAAAATATAGTTTTCTGGAAAAAATGTGTGTCCCAAATCATAGAGTGTCCCAATACACAGAGTAAATAGGGTACATCTGTCTATGATTTTGTAACTTTGTTTTTTTTCACCTCCTGAATTGAATTGAATTGAATTTCACCTCCTGAATTGAATTGAATTGAATTGAATTTCACCTCCTGAATTGAATTGAATTGAATTGAATTTCACCTCCTGAATTGAATTGAATTGAATTGAATTTCACCTCCTGAATTGAATTGAATTGAATTGAATTTCACCTCCTGAATTGAATTGAATTGAATTGAATTTCACCTCCTGAATTGAATTGAATTGAATTGAATTTCACCTCCTGAATTGAATTGAATTGAATTGAATTTCACCTCCTGAATTGAATTGAATTGAATTGAATTTCACCTCCTGAATTGAATTGAATTGAATTGAATTTCACCTCCTGAATTGAATTGAATTGAATTGAATTTCACCTCCTGAATTGAATTGAATTGAATTGAATTTCACCTCCTGAATTGAATTGAATTGAATTGAATTTCACCTCCTGAATTGAATTGAATTGAATTGAATTTCACCTCCTGAATTGAATTGAATTGAATTGAATTTCACCTCCTGAATTGAATTGAATTGAATTTCACCTCCTGAATTGAATTGAATTGAATTGAATTTCACCTCCTGAATTGAATTGAATTGAATTGAATTTCACCTCCTGAATTGAATTGAATTGAATTGAATTTCACCTCCTGAATTGAATTGAATTGAATTGAATTTCACCTCCTGAATTGAATTGAATTGAATTGAATTTCACCTCCTGAATTGAATTGAATTGAATTGAATTTCACCTCCTGAATTGAATTGAATTGAATTGAATTGAATTTCACCTCCTGAATTGAATTGAATTGAATTGAATTGAATTTCACCTCCTGAATTGAATTGAATTGAATTGAATTGAATTTCACCTCCTGAATTGAATTGAATTGAATTGAATTGAATTTCACCTCCTGAATTGAATTGAATTGAATTGAATTTCACCTCCTGAATTGAATTGAATTGAATTGAATTGAATTTCACCTCCTGAATTGAATTGAATTGAATTGAATTGAATTTCACCTCCTGAATTGAATTGAATTGAATTGAATTTCACCTCCTGAATTGAATTGAATTGAATTGAATTTCACCTCCTGAATTGAATTGAATTGAATTGAATTTCACCTCCTGAATTGAATTGAATTGAATTGAATTGAATTTCCCCTCCTGAAGTGAATTGAATTGAATTTCCCCTCCTGAAGTGAATTGAATTGAATTTCCCCTCCTGAAGTGAATTGAATTGAATTTCCCCTCCTGAATTGAATTGAATTTCCCCTCCTGAATTGAATTGAATTTCCCCTCCTGAATTGAATTGAATTTCCCCTCCTGAATTGAATTGAATTTCCCCTCCTGAATTGAATTGAATTGAATTTCCCCTCCTGAATTGAATTGAATTGAATTTCCCCTCCTGAATTGAATTGAATTGAATTTCCCCTCCTGAATTGAATTGAATTGAATTTCCCCTCCTGAATTGAATTGAATTGAATTTCCCCTCCTGAATTGAATTGAATTGAATTTCCCCTCCTGAATTGAATTGAATTGAATTTCCCCTCCTGAATTGAATTGAATTGAATTTCCCCTCCTGAATTGAATTGAATTGAATTTCCCCTCCTGAATTGAATTGAATTGAATTTCCCCTCCTGAATTGAATTGAATTGAATTTCCCCTCCTGAATTGAATTGAATTGAATTTCCCCTCCTGAATTGAATTGAATTGAATTTCCCCTCCTGAATTGAATTGAATTGAATTTCCCCTCCTGAATTGAATTGAATTGAATTTCCCCTCCTGAATTGAATTGAATTGAATTTCCCCTCCTGAATTGAATTGAATTGAATTTCCCCTCCTGAATTGAATTGAATTGAATTTCCCCTCCTGAATTGAATTGAATTGAATTTCCCCTCCTGAATTGAATTGAATTGAATTTCCCCTCCTGAATTGAATTGAATTGAATTTCCCCTCCTGAATTGAATTGAATTGAATTTCACCTCCTGAATTGAATTGAATTGAATTTCACCTCCTGAATTGAATTGAATTGAATTTCACCTCCTGAATTGTATTGAATTGAATTTCACCTCCTGAATTGAATTGAATTGAATTTCACCTCCTGAATTGAATTGAATTGAATTTCACCTCCTGAATTGAATTGAATTGAATTTCACCTCCTGAATTGAATTGAATTGAATTTCACCTCCTGAATTGAATTGAATTGAATTTCACCTCCTGAATTGAATTGAATTGAATTTCACCTCCTGAATTGTATTGAATTGAATTTCACCTCCTGAATTGTATTGAATTGAATTTCACCTCCTGAATTGAATTGAATTGAATTTCACCTCCTGAATTGAATTGAATTGAATTGAATTTCACCTCCTGAATTGAATTGAATTGAATTGAATTTCACCTCCTGAATTGAATTGAATTGAATTGAATTGAATTTCACCTCCTGAATTGAATTGAATTGAATTGAATTGAATTTCACCTCCTGAATTGAATTGAATTGAATTGAATTGAATTTCACCTCCTGAATTGAATTGAATTGAATTGAATTGAATTTCACCTCCTGAATTGAATTGAATTGAATTGAATTGAATTGAATTTCACCTCCTGAATTGAATTGAATTGAATTGAATTTCACCTCCTGAATTGAATTGAATTGAATTGAATTGAATTTCACCTCCTGAATTGAATTGAATTGAATTGAATTGAATTTCACCTCCTGAATTGAATTGAATTGAATTGAATTGAATTTCACCTCCTGAATTGAATTGAATTGAATTGAATTGAATTTCACCTCCTGAATTGAATTGAATTGAATTGAATTGAATTTCACCTCCTGAATTGAATTGAATTGAATTGAATTGAATTTCACCTCCTGAATTGAATTGAATTGAATTGAATTTCACCTCCTGAATTGAATTGAATTGAATTGAATTGAATTTCACCTCCTGAATTGAATTGAATTGAATTGAATTGAATTTCACCTCCTGAATTGAATTGAATTGAATTGAATTTCACCTCCTGAATTGAATTGAATTGAATTTCACCTCCTGAATTGAATTGAATTGAATTTCACCTCCTGAATTGAATTGAATTGAATTTCACCTCCTGAATTGAATTGAATTGAATTTCACCTCCTGAATTGAATTGAATTGAATTTCACCTCCTGAATTGAATTGAATTGAATTTCACCTCCTGAATTGAATTGAATTGCACCTCCTGAATTGAATTGAATTGAATTTCACCTCCTGAATTGAATTGAATTGAATTTCACCTCCTGAATTGAATTGAATTGAATTTCACCTCCTGAATTGAATTGAATTGAATTTCACCTCTTGAATTGAATTGAATTGAATTTCACCTCTTGAATTGAATTGAATTGAATTTCACCTCTTGAATTGAATTGAATTGAATTTCACCTCTTGAATTGAATTGAATTGAATTTCACCTCTTGAATTGAATTGAATTTCACCTCTTGAATTGAATTGAATTTCACCTCTTGAATTGAATTGAATTTCACCACTTGAATTGAATTGAATTTCACCTCTTGAATTGAATTGAATTTCACCTCTTGAATTGAATTGAATTTCACCTCTTGAATTGAATTGAATTAAATTGATGTATATTTTGCTTTCTCTTTACAGTTTCCACTCCCAATCATCCTGAACTACCATTTATTTGGCATTCTGGCCTAGTACAATGTTGTTCTACAAACACAGGACGTCCACACGTCATGAGCATGCTGAAGTCTTTGGGAAACAAATGTACCACGTGACCTCCAAACTTGTATCAGAGAATGTGACTTTAAAAATGATGATAACAGAAGTCAGCTATATTTTCTATTAAAGCTGATGGAGAGGCATTGACCTCTTGAATTGAATTGAATTTCACCTCTTGAATTGAATTGAATTGAATTGATGTATATTTTGCTTTCTCTTTACAGTTTCCACTCCCAATCATCCGGAACTACCATTTATTTGGCATTCTGGCCTAGTACAATGTTGTTCTACAAACACAGGACGTCCATACGTCATGAACATGCTGATGTCTTTGGGAAACAAACGTACCACGTGACCTCCAAACTTTTATCAGAGAATGTGACTTTAAAAATGATGATAACAGAAGTCAGCTATATTTTCTATTAAAGCTGATGGAGAGGCATTGACCTCTTGAATTGAATTGAATTGAATTGAATTGAATTTCACCTCTTGAATTGAATTGAATTGAACTGATGTATATTTTGCTTTCTCTTTACAGTTTCCACTCCCAATCATCCGAAACTACCATTTATTTGGCATTCTGGCCTAGTACAATGTTGTTCTACAAACACAGGACGTCCACACGTCATGAACATGCTGAAGTCTTTGGGAAACATAAATGTACCACGTGACCTCCAAACTTTTATCAGAGAATGTGACTTTAAAAATGATGATAACAGAAGTCAGCTATATTTTCTATTAAAGCTGATGGAGAGGCATTGTGATATAATGTCTACAAACCACGCTACAGACACACACTGTGGTGATAATCTGTATATATGCGGAACAGATTTTCATTTGCCGCATGGTTTAGTGTAAATGGGGATTTCATAGAACAGATGTGTAATAACCCAGATTCTGCCATGCTAGCCGATCCCTCACCATTCCTTGGGAGCCGATGTTGCTATTATACTTGATAGATTGGCATCCAAAGCTTGTCGACCAATTGGTAGTTTCACCACTAACTTGGCAAAGTGTTGTATGACAATCCGGGCTTCATCTGATGGTGGAAAATTCATCAATTGGTGTCAAAGTGGCTCTTGGCATGCACGTCGTCATGGTGCTGCCTTGCAGCAAAATATTTGTGATCAGTTGGTCTCCCAAGTTATGGTCGGAAGTAACATTTCTTTTCTTTGAGAGTATGACCGGATGTCGACACCAAGAGTGGCTGACACAAAGTATCAAAGCAAGCAGTGAATCTAAACTCAATAGCCAGAAACAGAAACTGGCCACTTCTGCACAATCAACATCAAAAATGGCTTGCAAAGCCCTTGTTGATGTCTCAGATATTTCATCCTCAAGCTAAGCAGGGTTCAAAATAAGCAGTGTCGCGTCGCTTTTTGCTGTACAAAACTTGCAAAAAGCTACACAATGTTCAATTATGTATAGCATTTTGCGATACAAGATAATCAACTGCAGCCTATTAGGCTGCAGTTGATTATCTTGCATCGCAAAATGTAAATGAAAATTTGAAAACAAATTTGAAAACAAGAAGCATCCTAACATAAAATAGGAACCATGGCAGTATGCTACAAGGTAAGTCACCACTTGGAAGACAAGAGGCCCCAAGGGGCCCGAGGGCGTTCACCTGACATGGTAGCCTAAATATTAACCCAGAGAATTGATTTCAACAAGTTGCATCTGCTCCTGAGAAAAGCTAAAACCAAATATCCAAAGATTCAGACCAGTGGATCTAAAAAAAAGATTTTTAAAGAATATTCCTCATATTGAACTAAGTTATAATTCGGGCTCCCACAGGGAGCCCATATATGAACCCAGGGACTTGGCTTTAACAAACCTAAATCTCACACCCCTAAGGATGCTGCACACCAAATATCAAAACATTCCGACTGCTGGATCTGAAGAAGATTTTTAAAGAAAATTCCTCATTTTCAACTAAGTTACAATTCAAGCTCCCACAGTGAGTCGAAATATGGACCTAGGGACATGGCTTGAACAAACTTGAATCTCACCCCCCTAAGGATGCTGCATATCAAATATCAAAACATTCCAACTGTTGGATCTGAAGAAGATTTTTAAGAAAATTCTTCATTTTGAACTAAGTTATAATTCGGGCTTCTACAGTGAGCCCAAATATGAACCCAGGGATTTGGCTTGAACAAACTTGAATCTCACCCCCCTAAGCATGGTGCATACCCAATATCAAAAGATTCTGCCTGCTGGATCTTGAGAAAAAGATTTTCAAAGAAATTTGCCTGAAATGCACTAAGTTCGAATTCGAGCTTCTATAGTGATCCCAAATATAAACCCAGGGGGCTAGTTTGATCAAACTTGAATCAGATCCACCCCACAATGTTACATACCAAATATCAAACGATTCTGCCTGCTGGATCTGGAGTAGATTTTTTTAGAAATTTGCCTGAAATGCACTAAGTTCGAATTCGGGCTTCTATAGAGAGCCCAAATATGAATCCAGGGGGCCGATTTCAACAAACTTGAATCAGATCCACCCCACAATGCTGCATGCCAAATATCAAAAGATTCTGCCTGCTGGATCTGGAGAAGAAGATTTTTTAAGAAATTTGCCTGAAATGCACTAAGTTTGAATTCAGGCTTCTATAGTGAGCCCAAATATGAATCCAGGGAGCCGATTTGAACAAACTTCCATCAGATCCACCCCACAATGTTACATACCAAATATCAAAAGATTCTGCCTGTTGGATCTGGAGAAGATTTTTTAAGAAATTTGCCTGAAATGCACCAAGTTCGAAATCGGGCTCCTATACTGAGCCCAAATATGACCCCAGGGGGACGATTTGAACAAACTTGAATCAGATCCACCCAACAATGTTGCATACCAAATATCAAAAGATTCTGCCTGCTGGATCTGGAGAAGATTTTTTAACCTTTTTCCCATTGCCTACAGTGTTAAAAAGTGCTGACTCAGCACTTTTTCAAAGTCCTGAAAAAAGTACCTTGTGATCAAACCGATAGGGATTTTTTTTAACCATTCTATTCTACTGGATAAAAGTAAGCTTTATACAAAATAAGAATTCTCTGTACCGTGTAGATTTGGAGATATGGCAGTTTTAAGGTTTTTCCTATTTTTAGCTCCCGAGGTTCCCATGGGGCAATGAGAAAATTTTTTTGCATCAATCAACTACTTATGACCCATTATCATCTCATATCAAATTTGGTTCAAATCGACCGCACGGTTCTGAAAATAGAAATTTTAGGCGTGGCCAAATTTTTGCCCCTCCCATAACGAAGGAAAATAATGCCCGACAAACTTCTCTTGAACAAAATTGATTCTAAACCTCAAAAGGACTCTGTATACCACATATCAAGTCTCTGCTACTGGTGGTTCATTAGAAGATTTTCAAAAAAATTGGCCATTTTTCCCCCACACCTTTGCTCAATATGAGCTGAAAGCTATTTTGGATAAAAATTAAAATGCCCCTATATAACCACTACTTACATGAAATTTAATTAAAATGTGGCCAGTGGTTTAGGAGAAAGAGGCTCAAACACCACCTTCACGCAGGACAACGGACGAAGAGTGATAAGAAAAGCTCACCCTGACTTTCAGTCAGGTGAGCTAACTAGTTCACTGATGCTTTACTTCTGATTGTGAAACATTCCAGGCATAACTCAGATTAACTTGTTGTTTGTTTGTTTGTTTGTTGTTGGTGGTTAACGTCACATATTTATGCACTATGGCTAATCGTGACACAACATGGAGATGAAGTCAAGTTTAGTCAATCGTGGATCAACATGTTGCCCATTTTAGAGGACTTTCACCCCAAGCATTGGTGACTGGGTCCTATTTTACTGGTAAAGTGGAACTACTCAGATTAACTCTCCATCAAGCATCATTAGCAACTTCATATGTAAGATGAATTCTATTGGTTTAAATTCTTCCTGTTTTTACAACATTTTGTATAAAATGTCCATTAAAAATAACTTCAAGCCCATCTAATTAAAAATCCCAACTTCCATTTTGAGAACTCTGTTAAACAACCACGACGTCATTTGAAAATATCCAAGTCCATGCAACCCTAAAAGGCAGTTCAGTTAAAAAAAAACATAGTAAATGTTTCGTGTGTTGCAGATCATTTGGAAATGCCCAGAAATGGATGGAAACTATTCTGTCTACTTAGAAGAATTCAATACAAAACAGCATAACATAACTCCGGTATACAAAAATAGCTATGCAATTTTCACAAAATGCTATTCATTTTTTTGAAATGTGTAGCATTTTGCTACACATAGAAAACTAGTTATTTTGAGCAATGAAGCTAAGAGGAAAGGAAAAAAAGACTTCCTTTTCAAATTTGTAAATTGCAATGATAAAGAAATTGAGAGCAATGAGACTTTGACGAAATGTCAATCTTCATGTGCATAGTGGCATGAAGCGAGAAAATTTATTCTTACTTCAAATGGGGTCGTCCCGTTTCTCCCACTTTTAATCCCACACCTAAATCATGTGTTATAGGGATTATACTTTGTATCATTATTGTTGCCGTTTTAACTGATGTCCCGTTTCTCCCACTTTTTAATATCTCACACTGTTTTACCAATGTGCTGTTTCTTCCATTTTTTAATTTCCCACTTTAAGAATTTGTTTGGAAGAAAAAATCACTGGCTTTTGTTTAAATTATCAAAATAATTTTTTGAATGTGCTTCAAAGTAATAATCACTGGTGTTTATTTAAAATGATTTTATATCGCTTGTGTTGGTTAAAAATCTCAAAATAATTTTGTGTTTGTTTTCACACCTGTTTGTTTTGTTTTCACAATAATAATCACTGGTGTTTATTCAAAATATCGGAATGATTACTGATTCTGATTGTAGAGAGTGCCGATTTGTTTGGTGTTTGTTTTTTCTTTATTATGTTTCTGAGAAATAATCACTGACGTTTGTTTAAACTTTTACGAATATATATATAAATATAACTGAAGTTTCGTGGAAGGTCATTCAGTTTTCGATGAAGATAATGGCTGCCATACAAGTTCAACCGCTTGAGTTTGTGAAGAATAAGTTTGGACGTGACAGTCTGATATTTTCAGGACACAGATATCAAGTGAAAAACAGACGTGGAGATCGTATTTATTGGAGGTGCCATGTGGCTGAATGTCCAGCTACACTAAAAACTCATGAAGGCCATTTGACTAAATTGGGTGGTCAACATAACCATGAAGGGGAACAACCAGTCATCGAGGCAATGAAGATAAAGCAAACCATGAAAAAAAGAGCAAGAGAGGAAACAACGCCGATTCCGTCAATTTATGTTGAATTAGCAAAATTAAAAATGCCAGATTGGAATGAAACCGATCGACTCATTGTAGAGAGTTTGCCGACATAGTATGCCAGTAAATCATCCCTTAACCGTGAACGTTCAAAAAATAGACCATCAATTCCAAGAACTCGGCAGGAAGTTTCATTAGAAGGAGAGTGGCAACTGACAACTTCAGGAGAACAATTCCTTCAAAATAATGTCAATTACATTGAAGACAACATGCTTGTATTCACAACTACGGACAATCTGAGACATTTATCAACAGCTGAAACTGTTTTCTGTGATGGGACTTTCTATGCATGCCCAACGCTTTTTCATCAGCTATATTCAATACATGCCAGAGTGGATGGGAACATGTTTCCATTAGTGTTTGCTCTACTTCCAGGCAAAAAGGAAGAAGTGTACGTGAAACTTTTTAGTTTAGTGAAAGACGCCATGGCCAGAATCAATTTGATTTTTAGACCAGAAACAATGTTTTTTGATTTCGAAACAGCAGCACATAATGCTGCGTACAGAACTATTCCTGGAGTGTTGGTTAAAGGGTGTTATTTTCATTATACGCAAAGCATTTGGAGAAAAGCACAGCATTGTGGACTTCAAACGGCATATAAAGACAATGAAAACGTTCATAAACTGATACGAAGGGCCGCTGCCCTTCCACTTGTGCCAGAAATATCTGTAGAAGATGTATGGTTTAATGCACTCGAGGAATACGATGAAAATGTAGGTAACCCCAATGCTGATTCTTTTAAAGACTATGTGACTGAATATTGGGTTGAAGGTGACAAGCGGTTGTGGAATCACTTCAATACTGAAGGTTCTAGAACTGCAAACAATCTAGAAGGGTGGCATAACAAACTGAAAAAAATGTTGCATCATTCCCATCCTAATATCTATATTGTGGTACAAATGCTCAAAAAAATTCAGGCACAAACTGGACTTTCACTTATCCAGTATTCTGCAGGGGGTGTCAGAGCACCCAAGAAAAGACATTATGTTAGAATCGAACAGAGATTAAGTTTATTGAAAGAACGTTTCAGACAAGGACAGTTATCAGTGTGTGATTATGCAGACAAAGTTTCTCAACTGTTACATTTATCATAATTGCTGTTATTATATACATACACAACTATTATTGGAAAATTTTAGAATATATATTTTCCAAGTTTAATGTTATGTTTCGCTTTTTTCAAATACTATACCAATTTAGTCAAATAGTGGGAGAAACGGGACAGATTAGTTAGAGCTGTGAGAAACAGACAATCTATTGTCTTTGGCTTAGGATTAAAAGCTTATTAGCTTGGGGTAATTAAAAGTGGGAGAAACGGGATAGAACCCTTCAAATTTTGATGACGTTTTGGTACTTCAACCAGGTATTAAAGTTGCTCCTTTGGTTAAACACCTTTTATATAGCAATTTCCAAGAAAACAAGGCAACCAAGGAAGGTCTTCTCAGTGAGCTGATAACCATAAAGGTGTATTTAACTCAGAAAGAACCTGAAAGGCTGTCTGTCAAAGCATTTGGATTGTTGTATCAACAAAACATACATGTCAAGTTTGAATTGGGGTTTGGTCCGACATTTCCCCCCGATTTTCATGATGTCGAGAGAATGGAATCAGAGGTAAGTCGCGGTAAAATTTCTATTCATGACAGAATCCATGGGATATCAATATTTTTTTTTTTCTATTCAGTGAGCTGATAGGTATAGTATTGATCTTTGATTTTTCGTGGTTTCTCTACGAAAGTTGAAGTGGGCATAATATAATATTTGAGGGAATTCTCAGTTGGCGAACTTCGGTCCGTCAACTGCGAATTCTTTCCACATTTATGAAGGATTCTTGTTGAATTATTGGCCTGATGTTGGAAATGCGGTCTGGCGAGTAACACAAGTAAATATTCGGTGGAATTCTCAGTTGGCGAACTTCGATTCGACAGCTGCGAATTCTTCCATTATCAGTGGATAGTATTTGCTATTTTTGCCTTGGCTTGGCATTTGGTATGTTACTGTGTATATTATCATTGATTTGATTTTTCGTGGTCTCTCTACGAAAAGTTGAAGTGGCCATAACATAACATTTGAGGGAATTCTCAGTTGGCAAACTCTGGTCCGTCAACTGCGAGTTCTTTCCATCGTTACCGAGATTCTTGTCGAGATATTGGCCTGGTATTGGAAATGTGGCCTGACAAAATTCACTAATAGAATTACATAAACATTGTGGCTTACCAATTGCGATTGGCCAGCTGCGCGTAGTACATTTATGCATTATTGTGCACTTTCAAATCCCATATCTTTTGAGATTGTATGATGCTGTCACATTGAAGGAAGACCTAAGTTGTCTGATACAAATTATAAAGGAATTTCTTGGCAGCAAGCTTATGTTTGTTGCCTGGAAATTCTTATCTTATTGGCTAAAATTCCTTCAGAGGTGCATTCAGTGGATATTTGACAGATGCCCTGGCATCGTTGTTTATAAATAATATATATATTTACAGCTTATTTGAGGGTTACTTGTGGGTATGTTATCCAAACCCTACAGAAATATTGCCTGTGATTATCGGGTTGTCCGTCTGTGCCTCTCACAGGCATCATCTTGAACTTCGTGGGGTTCCGACCAGCCCACCAAATCTGTGATCCACCATTCTTGTGTATTAAGCCCGGTCGGAAATATTTTGTTGTGCATATTCTTATCGGAAATATCTCAGTCACCCGGTGTGATGTGATTCCTTAAATCACACCAGAGCAGATGATTGAGCTATTCTGTTCAATATAATAATCTTTTTCAAAACAATGTTGGGCTGAGGTGGGGATTCGTCACAGTTTTTGGCGTCGCCGACAGGATGTTTGTGTGAGGGGGGACGGATAACTTGTACATAAAGGGAACGTAGCTGGGTGTTAGTTTTTGAACAGAGTTATAAGATTTTTTTTTTATTGAATTTATGTTTGGGTGACAGACTTGACACACATGTTGAGTTTGCATACATACATTTGAAATTATTATGATAAATGGCTTTGGGCATTTCTGATGGTTTGGACGAGTATTTGCAGTCTTCTTGGCAATTTACTGAAATGCTATCGGAAGAGGACATGATTCATAAAAAGGGAGCTGATCAACTACCGTTCGCTCCTGAGTATTATGGATGTACCCCGGAACTGTCACCAGAAGGTCCGAGGGGGATTCCGGCTAAAACAGGAGTTGAAAATATGAGTAGATAAGGCTTGGTTAGTCCAGGTAATAGGTAAATTGGACACCCATCTCCAGTGGTATCAATCCCACTTGGAATCGTGACTAAGGGAGCTAAACCTAGGAACACAAATATAAATTTTAATCAGGCGTTTAGTCCCAAGATAAAAAGTGTAGTTAGGACTTCATTTCCGGACGGGGATGAAGAGAAGCAGGTTTATAGAGAAAAATATTGAGGGCTGCATAAACCCGTGATTACGCCTGAAACATTTAATGGGTTGTTATAGCCCCCATATTATATCGAGATTGATATATCCTTGGTGAATAATTATATTGAGATTGATATTTTTTTTCTGCATTTTCTGACTGGTCTGACTCATTTGCACTGAGTGACCTTTGTTTACATCTTTGTTACACTAATCTATTGTACATATAGCTGTTGATTGTTTAATTGTTTAAGTAGGTCAGTGACCTTGTTTACTTGAACTTTAACAGAATCCCCTAGAAACTGTTAGAATTTTGACGAATTTTCATCTTCTGGAACATTCTATCTGGTTACTAAATAGGTTTGTCAACAGGGTTCAAAAACTCATTTTTTGAAAGCCATTTCAGAAAGACTCACTTCAGTTGTTTCCATTGGAGATTATTATTGTTCTAGGACAGTGCATTTATTATAGAAGCAGTGCTTCTTTGTGAATTTGGAAGATTGATTCCAAAACAGAATTTATACTTTCTGTGAAACAGAATAATAATATTTTGTGAAAAGCTAGGATTCTACCGGATTGTTTGGAAATTACCTGTGGCACCAATACTTCTTGGATTTTTAGTCCATTTGAATTTTGCGGAGCATTTTATTATATTTTATTGGAGACTGCTGAAATTTCTAAGTGAAAATTTTATTACAAATCTGCAGGATACTGTTTCTGAAGAGACATTCTTGGATTTAATACTACATCTACCAGCTGGTAACTTTCTTCAGAAAATACTTCACTGGATTCTGTCAAACTGTACTTTGGACTAATTCTATAATTGATAAGTACCATTGTTTTTATTTTCTGTAACCCAATTAGTGTAAAAGATCTTTGTATCATTTTTTTTTTATAGTAATTTTTTTTAATTAAAATTTCAGAATAGTTAAATTCATAGTTATTGTTGCTGATTCTCAGATTTCTTTCTGTTACCAATATCAATAATATTTCCATACCGTAACATGGGTCTACGGTCTATACCCACTTTGCCAGCAGCCTGAAGTAATAATTTTTCACACCTTGGCTATGGTCTATACTAATATTCCGTGACTGCTAATCAGCATGTTTGGCCCTTAGTTTTCCAACAGTGCTTGTCAAAACAAATATGGTAATTCCAATTACTTTTGATGAATTGATGAGTTTTCAATCACTTGTGTAAATAATTTAGTGAGCAGTTTTCCACTTCAAAGGCATTTACGAAACAGTTTCTACAGATGACTGTATATATATATGAACTGCAATTCTGAGTTTACTATACCAAAATGGCTAATGCACAAGTGAGTGTCCGATTTATTCCAAATGCAAGAGGTGGACAAAGTTTGATTTATGACGGCTTCAAGTTCCGGATCAAAACCAGAAGACGAGAAACTATTCATTGGAGATGTTGCAAAGCAGGATGTCCTGCTACTATTAATACTAAAGACAGCATAATAACTAGTTTTGGGACTGAACATAACCACCAACCAGATAATGTTAAAGTTATTGTGGACACTTTCCTCTGTGAAATGAGAGAAAAAATCAAACGTGACCATAGAACTGTTCCAGCAATTTATCAGGAAGAATTAAACTGTTTACGTGCAAGTGATGTTCCTGAAACAATAATTCAAGAGGTTCCAACACTATATTCCATTGACTCTAGTTTATATAGAGCAAGATCTAAAACTCTACCGCCTGTTCCTAAAATGAGACAACAGATTGACCTACCAACTGAATATAAAGAAACAAACACAGGCCACAACTTTTTGTTACATGCCGAGCCTGATAATTCTTTCTTGATCTTTGCTACTGCTGAAAACATTCGACATTTGGCTTCTTCAGAAACTTATTATTGTGATGGAACCTTCAGTATGTGTCCCACATTGTTTTACCAAATTTACACCATCCATTCATTTGTGGAAGGGAAAATGTTTCCTCTTGTCTATGGTCTGCTGCCAAATAAAAGACAGCCAACATATCTAAAGTTCTTTGAAATGGTAAAACAAAAGGCGCAAGATATAAATGTAGAACTGCGCCCATCTACAGTAGGGATCGACTTTGAGAAAGCGGCACAAAATGCTGCCAGGACTGTTTTCCAATCCACCGTGAAAGGGTGCATGTTTCACTATAGACAGGCAATTTGGAAAAATGCACAACGATTCGGTCTACAAGTGGCATTTGAGAATGATCAAAGTGTCAATATGTTTGTTAAACGTGCTGCAGCTCTCCCACTTCTCAGACCTGGTGATATTGAAGACTTTTGGTGGTTTGCTATAGAGAATGTAGATCTGGATATTCCCGGCGTTCGAAGCTTTGCTGACTATGTGACAGAGCAGTGGGTAGAGGGTGGTGACAGGCTAATGTGGAACCACTTTGACACCACTGGTCCTCGTACAACAAACCATGTTGAAGGATGGCACAGCAAACTATCCAAGCTCGCAGCTTGCCATCCAAACATTTACAAATTTATAAAACTAATGAAAGACGAGCAAAGTTTTAATGAGGTAACAATTCTACAGCTACAGAATGGTGGCACTTTGAGACCACGACAAAAGAAATATCGCCACGTTAACCACAGGTTGGTTGATGAAAAAAGACATTTGTTGAATGGTACCAAGACTGTAAATGAATATGGTGATTCAATAGCATATCTTGTTGGCCTGTAAAACCATTTATCAAATATTGTGTATATATTTTCATTTATCAAATATTGTGTATATATTTTCATTTATCAAATATTGTGTATATATTTCTTTGTATGTTTCTTTTTGTAATTTCGGTAAATTAATTTTCAATAATTGAATTTAATGCAATTTAACTATTCAAATTGGATAAATTGAATGCAATTTATCCAATTTGAATAGTTAAATTGCATTAAATTCAATTATTGAAAATTAATTTACCGAAATTACAAAAAGAAACATACAAAGAAATATATAATAATATATTGTAGTTTAATGCTTTTTGATAATAATTTGTTTTGAATAGTTAAATTGCATTAAATTCAATTATTGAAAATTAATTTACCGAAATTACAAAAAGAAACATACAAAGAAATATATAATAATATATTGTAGTTTAATGCTTTTTGATAATAATTTGTTGCTCATGTATACAGAGTATATAATTTGTCAGAGCCAATAAAAACAATCAATAAAAACAGCTTTAAAACCTGATTAATCACTCAAACTCTCCAGAAATATAGTACTGACTATACCTTAACCCTTTGAACACTGGTGACCCACACGCTAAATGCTGTGAACCCTGGGCCCCCAGGGGAATTTCGGTGATTTTTATCACTTTCGGTATGTAATTATTATTCAAGTGCTAACACCTATATCCAGGCTATTTTGGCTGAAATAACTTAGAGCAACATTTTTCCAACATATATGCATAATATTTCATCAAATAATACCCCACATAGCCACATGGCTCCAAGGCATGGCTCCTTTACCGAAAAACATTTTCGGCTCACCAGAATATATTATCTTTTGTAATAAATTATTACAGAAAACAATATATAAAGATGAACATATGGCTGCCCATCTGCTGTATCTAGCTTATCAAACGTATGTGTGTATCTATATGTAATAACTGATATATCGGATGATTTTAACCCCTTCACTGCAGATGATGGGGCTAAAACCAGATATGTCAAGTATAGGTAAAGGTCCCCAGATTGGAACAAAATATTCCCTTTTAGTTTTTGCCACACCTATCAACAAAAGTAGCTTGTTTCAAGGATAGATTCTTTATTTATCAATTCTTACAGACAACAGTTTCTTTTTTTTTGTCTCTTATTCTCGCCAGTACTGCTTCAAATTGTGCCATGCATGCCAGCAGTCCGACCCCTCACGGATGCAAAGGAAAATTTTGCACTCAGAACACCAGAATGATGTCCTGGTCTGTTTTACAGGCAAGTCTTTCTGTCTTATAGAAGGGTTACTTTTTACAAATCGGTTGTACTTCTCAGCACACACTCTGCATAACTGATAACCTGTAGCATTAGGTGGTCTCTCTGGTTCATGCCTGCAGACATTCAGGAGACGAGGTTCCAGGCATGGAGTATCAGAGCTTCGTGAACGCATTGCAGACTGTGATCGAAATTCACCAATGAGTGATAAGCATACTGAGTTTATGAAACTTCCAAAAGTTACAGCTCTTTTGTTGGATGGTCTATGATCTTTATATTGACCTTCTATTATATATGAGTTATCTATTGCCCAGAAAAAAAATTTTGCAATAAGGCGTCTTGGCCATTTGTAATGTCTTCTTGTTTTATTCAAGCGAGTCAACTGATCATTTTTGTCAGTTCCTCCCATATATTTGTTGTACAAAACAACTATTTCAGGGCAGGGTATGTCAGATACAGAACCATCCTTTGCTCGACGAGGTACACTCTTGCTCTGCGCTGGATTCCCAAAAGTACTTAGAAAATTGATAGGCTCCCTGTCTTTCCAGGTTATGGCCACCATGTTGTTTGCACACCGGTAAGAATGACTGCCACGTTTCATTGCCTTTTTTTGCTTGTTCATTTTTAGTTCAGTTGGAAAAAATTTGCGATTTACCATGGTAGTTCCGAGACCGTGAATACCAGAGTCATATAAATGCTTCATCAGCACAGCTGAAGTATAATATCTGTCCATCACAATTATATGGTTTTTATTTTCCAGTCCCAAGTTAGAAGTCATGCGGACCACAACACTGCCAATCTTATCCAACTCCTTTGAAAAGTAACTGTCAGTTGCACCTGTATAAATTTCAGCATTCAGTAAATACCCAGATTCACTCTCACACAGAAGGAAAGCTTTTATTCCCCACTTCACCGGTTTTATTCGGATATACTGTTTTATAGATAGTCTATTTTTGGCTGGAATCATGCCTTCATCCAAACTCAAATACTGCCCGGGCTTCCAGTAGTGTTGAAATTTGTGTAACAACAGATTGATCATTGGTCGTACTTTATAGATTTTGTCAGTTTTGTTCAAGTTTGGGTCCTTTTCATCAACCAAATGTAGAAATTTCCAAATGGCAAAATACCGGTCCCGTGTAAACACAGATCTAAATCCTGGGGTATATGTCACAAAATTGCGGCTTTGGTTTTGAAAATACTCTTCATATCTGGGCTTAGTAATTTTATTTTCCATCAGAACACGTAGGGCTACAAAGGCTTTCATTTCTTCTAAATCAACTGGCTTCCACAAACGGGCATAGTAATCATTTGGGTTATCAGTTTGTACTTGTTCAGCGCGAATATTTGTGAACTTACAAAACTGGCGAAATAAATCATCATCAAGGAACAAATTGAGGAATTCAATAGACTCTGTTTCGGGTGTGAGGTCACCTGGCATATTTTGCACACCGCATTGTGATTGGAAAGTCACATTGGGGGCTTGAATGTTTTGATTCCACGAAAATACGCCACTCGTTGTATTCGCCGGTTCGTCTTCATCAGAACTGTCACCTGATTCACAACTGTCTGTTTCTGATGACAGATCTGAACTAGGATAATCCGAATCACTGCATTCGGATGCATCGGATGCGTCGGAAGCTTGTATTTCTCGAATAGCATCATCCAGTTTCAAACGTTTTGACATTTTCGCTTTCCGAAACCAGGAAGTAAAATTCACAAATTTCCCAATATCACGTGCGTGCATTGACCTTGATAAAGGTCAGCTTATCGAGTCCACATCGCACACGTTTTCATCAGAACGTTTTGGGTTCAATTGTCCTACCCCCCTACAACATAATTAATGATTGGCTGACTCGTGTCACACCTCCAGCTCATGAATATTAATTATTGAACCACATAAACAAAACCGCATGGGCTTACGCAAAAATTTATGCACTACGGGGAACAGGGTGTTTTACAATACGCAAATATTTTTGCACTATGTGTTCAAAGGGTTAATCCCCTATTGTCTAACCTATTTTATGAGAACAATACCTGCTGGCAAAGTGGGGACATCCCGGGTCTACGAATGTTGTCGATTGGGTGACTCACTTTGAAAAATGTGTTGAGATTAATGAATGGACGGAAGCCACAGTTTGTAGATTTCTCGCCATGTCATTGCGAGGCGCCACTTTACAGTATTATGAGGATTTAGATAGTATTTATTTATATATTTATTTATTGGTGTTTAAGGTCACATACTTATGCACAATGGCCAATCGTGACCGTGACAGTTTTACGGGTGGAGGAAGCTGGAGTACCCGGAGAGAACCACCGTGCAACGACGAGCAGCTGTCAGCTCTCCAACATCGTAACTCTGAACTCTGCACCGCAGCACAGGCAGGGTTAGATTGGTTGAAGACATGCGCACCATCGACGTGCAGTATGCCTCAGTACACAGCGTCATCGTGCCCCCATGTAGGCAATCGGGGTGAAGTGTCTTGCCCAAGGACACAACGCGGTTGCCGCAGGTGGGCTTCGAACCGAGGACCTCTCGGCTTGCAGCCTGCACCTCTACCAACTGAGCCACCGTGCCCCCGATTTAGATAGTAGCGTTAAGGCTAATTGAAATGCAATTTTGGGAAGTTTGAAAGTTCGTTTTGATCCATATAGAGGAACTGCAATTTATCGTTCACAATTGCAATCAAGAAGGCGAACATCACGAGAAACCCTTCCAGAATTGGCTACTAGTATACATAGGTTGGTTAAAAAGGCTTATCCTGAGGCCCCTTCTATATTGAGGGATGATTTGACAAAGGAAGCCTTTATTGAAGCGTTAACTGATAAGGAAATACTCATGCAAGTGTTGCGTGGGAAACCCGATACGTTAGATGCCACAATTCGATTAGTGTTGGAAGAAGAATCTTACCGTAAAGCTGAGGTAACTTCCACCATTCAAAGTTCTGATAAGGAACCTTTTAAATCCGAGAATTCGGAATTATTGACTCTAACCTTATCCGACTTCCAGTTATGACTTGATGACTTGCGTAAAGAACAGCAGGAAATGGGTCGCAAGCTATCTGGTTGTTTAAATATTGGAGAGCATCTTGATAAAATCGGGAGTAACCAAAGTTATGATACAACACACCATAGTGGGGAAGAGTTTGTTCGTAGATGTGGGGGACGTAATTGAAGGTAGGGATGCACCGGAACTTGATTTGAGTTTCGGCCGGAACCGGAACTCTTTTTTTAATATCCGGCCGGAACCGGATAGTTCAGTTGAACAGCAGTATTGCAATTTCATCAGTAGTACATTGCTGTTAGTTGTAACATGCAGACACCCCTCACCCGCAACTGCCTATATATCAAACTCTCGAGCACATCTTTTGCCAAAACGAGAAAAATTCAAAGTATGCTAATGCCTGCTTGGGTCATGTGATAACTGAGGTCGTTGTAATCTATGTTCAATAATTTAAAAAAAAAAATAAACACGACATCGATGTCGTAACTGCGACAGGTGGTAAAAATGAAACAACGCTCGACTAGTCCATCAAATGCAACAACTCTGAGAAATATACTTGCAACACCCGAACTGAACAAGAGGCTAGCCATCTATAAGATACACTTGCATACCAAATATGTCATTCCACCAAATATTTTAAAAGTTGCCAAGTTTATAAACTCATTGGTCACCGACGGACAGACTGACTGACTGATATTATTACCCCACATTGAGATGCTCATCGCAGCCAAAAAAGACACAAAATTTACTTGCTATTACCTATTTACGTTGTTCACTCTTTGCCTGGTTTTTAATTTACATTGCTGACTCTTATTGTCTTATTTGGTCCACAAACTTAAGTTTTTTCAAGTGATAATTAGCACTGATTACAGAATGAATCATCAGTTAATTCTCCTCCATACAGGCCGGGTAAAACTAAAACTCAAATAAAGGGTCAGTACAACTATTCATACTGCAACCAAGGCTTATATAAAGTTTCAGAATAACCTTACACACGATTATTACCAGATAGTCTGGATAAAAATGGTCAGCAGATGCCCGACCAATGCATACCCCAACCTTCCAAAACAACAATGTGAAGAGGAAACCTCATATAGAATTTTATTCAAATCCATTTCATTTTAATATGGGATCACTAAGGCTGAATGAACAGACAGACGGATGCATGTAATCCAGTATTATACCCCCCCCCCCCTTCCCATTCTCTTTGGAGGGGTGGGGGTATACCCATTTAAAAACTCATACGTCAGAAGCACAACTAAAACATCTAATGTTTTTTTAGGGTGTGGAGGGAGGGGAGGGGGGGGATTATATCCCGATTTCAAATTTTATTCACATTTCATAATTACTATTCTATTCTGAACAGAGATGTCATTTTGTGAAGAGTAATGAATGTATTTGGAATGGACTTGGGAGAAGCTGCTGACAGTAACTTGACAATGTCACACTGTAGCAGTGTGCTGAAAATTTAATTGAGTTTTAACTTTTATTCTATAGAATGGTGATAACAATGTTCTTTTGCATTCCACATTGGCAGGAGGAGTGTAGATTTTTAACTAATTACTCAGTTACATGTAGTGCAAATTCAGTCTTTTCCAGTCAAGTTCACATTACTGTGTATATTTTACATACTCTTTCCCATAAGATTTGTAAGACAATAAGCAGGAGTTGGACATTTCAAGAGTAGTTTTATCTGTTTGAGAGGACTTTCATACAGACAATTATGTCTTCGTCTTTTATTTGGGAGCATTTCACTATCCAGGATCAAGCTGATGAGCTTGTTCAGTGCCAGTTGTGCAAAAAGGAAATAAGAAGGGGACCACCTGGATGTCTACCCAGAAAATTTAGCACCACTCCTTTACACAAACATCTTCAAGCCAAGCATTCTCAAGTATACGAGAAGGCCAAGAGAAAAGCAGCTGAAAACAAGGAGAAAATGCTGACATTTGGAGGGGAAAGCCCACCCCCTAAACAGAGAAAATTAGCTGCCATGGGGCATCAAATGAGTGTGAAAGATTGCCTAGACCAGAAGAAAATATGGGACATTAATGACAAAAATGCTGTGGCAATTCATCAAAAGATAATGAAAATGATAGCGGTGGACAACCAACCGTTCACAATTGTTGAAGATGAAGGCTTTATTGAGGTAATAGGACACCTTCAACCGAAATACATGCTACCAAGCCGAAGATATTTTGCTGATATAATGCTCCCACAAATGTATGATAGTGTAAAAGCACAATTAATGGAAGACCTACAACCAGTGAATGCCTCCTTTATCTCTTTTACCTCTGATATCTGGACCAGTCCACACTCTGTTGAGTCTTGTCTCGTTGACTGGCCACTGGATTACCGAGAACTTTCAACAACGAAACGCTGTTCTGCAAGCAAGAAACTTTCCTGGATCGCACACTGGAGAAAACATTGAATGTATGATTTTCAGCATGATGATAGAATGGGGTATTAGCGAGGAAAGGCGTCATATTCTTGCTCGTGATGGAGCAGCAAATATGGTTCTCTGAACTCATTTGGCTGAAGTCACAAGTGTCCATTGTTTTCTTCATATTCTTGACCTTGTTGTGAAGGATGCAATACTCAGAGGACTGTAATAGATCTTTGTGCAAAAATGCGTAAAATAAGCACACATTTCAACCACGCCAGCTTAGGTCGAACCGAGTTAGGAAATCTGCAAGCTGAGCAAGGCGTAAAACGGCCAATGTTTCTAGTACAAGATGTCCCTACACGCTGGAATAGCACATATCTCATGCTTGAACGTGGACTCTCACTAAAAAGATCAATACAACTCTACACTGCCAGTCACGATATTCCAATTTTAAGCTCTGATGAATGGCAACTCATTGAAAAACTATTGTGTATTTTGCAGCCCTTCTTTGAAATAACAAAACAAGTGAGCTCAGAGTTGTCTTCTCTAGCTGATGTTATCCCTCATGTTGTTGCCCTTGATCGTTACCTTTCGAAACCTGGAAATGATAGTGGCGTACAAACAACCAAAACAGTTTTGGACCCCCGATATAAACTGAAATTTATAAAGGATGAAAGAGAAAATATTAAAAAGTGGTTGTTGGAAGAGATCCTATGTCTTCAGTTGCATCTTAAAACAAAATTAAATGATTCTGGGGAAAAATGTAAAAATGGTGAAGCACCCGGTACGACTGGTGCGTATGCTACTCAAAGTCAGCGCTCTAAGTCCCTGAAGGAAGAGATGCATGAAGATTTTCTGTCATGTTATGAGGATGCAAATGAGATAAATGCAAGCAATTCAGAACACCCTGCAGGGGAAATTTCAAGTGATGGCCCAAGCCTCTCAGAGTTAGCTTTTGAAATTGAGAACTGTATAAGTGCACCTACAATACCAAAAACAAATAACCCAATAGATTTTTGGAAGAATAACAGGCAATATTATCCCCATTTAGCTGGACTGACACGTCGTTTTTGTCCTGTCCTGCCTCTTCTGTCTATTCAGAGCGTCTTTTCTCTGAAGCTGGGAATGTATTTGATGAAAAACGTTCACGTCTTTTGCCAAGAACTGGAGAACAGCTCCTTTTCCTTCATCACAACCTTCGAAAATGTGAAAGAACATGTAATATCACTTCCATTACTTGTCTGAAAAATGAATAACATGAAAAAACACTCCCAAGGAAGTTACGTGCACAATTTCTGTGAGCTTCCAAAATAGTTTGTATACAGAAAGACTGGACAGAAACTCTTTTTTGACATTCGTATTCACTATTCAACATGACAATTAACTTTCAAACTGCTGGGGTCATCCTAAATTCCTAATGTCCAATATTACTTGAATAAAAAGTTACATTTACTTGTAGGGATGTTTCAGATTTATTTTCAAATGAATATCTACATTTGGGACTTGAACTGGAGTGGGGACTGGTATATTTTAAATACTTTAAATAGCATTCGATATTTTCGGTATCAGAATTTCAAAATACTGAAATTTGGGTTCTGAATTCTTTTCCGACAGTGGCTTACTCATAAAGGATCAGACAACAGAACATTACGATGCCCTCTCCCCCCAATGCTCATAAGTAGAGCCATATGTGATATTCCCACAGTAACTCTCCACTGGTCATTTCATGTAAAATGAAAGCTGAGTAAAAATACCCAGAGTATTTTCTCTCAGCTTTTCTGTTACATCAAGTGTCTGGTGATGAGTACCTGTGTTACTTCCAACATTTTTACAAAATACTCCAGTCATTATTTGTTAAATAGGCCTGTCCTATCCACACAGTCTATAGATAGCTGAATATGAGCAATGAGTCTCAGACGGTGACCTACTGCTGGGAAGTATGCCGAAAATACCAATCAATATTGGTATTTGTGTCAGTATGTTGTCGATACCACCTTTCTGTATGATACCAAAACTTACCAAGATAAATGATCCTAAAAATACCGAAACCGAACATGATGTTTCCATACTGTCCAACTCCAACGTGAACAGTACATTGGGAGTAGATCATCCCACAAAATGTGAAAAGCAAAAGCACAAGTAGATTGTTGGCCAGTGTGTTTAACTGGAAGGTTACATACTCTTGCTGAAACTTTGCTTGTGCTTGTTCTGCTTTGCAACAATTTAGCAAAGACTGTTTTCAATAAATCTTCCCTCTGCAAGTGATCTTAAATTTTTAATGATAGTACATTATTTTTGCATCTACATAATGTATTGTAAATCTGTGTAACAGATGATAAGTATATTTCTGTCCATACTAATGGTGTTGATTACATCTTAATTTTAAATACTGCACTTCAGTGGAGATCATTGAACCGTTCTCGCTGAATTTCAATTAAATGTGGTGTGCAAAGTTCATTAATGCAATCTTCTGCAACTGATACAGTGGAGCCCACTTAATTTCATTTGGATATCCCCTAAATGAATAACCCTGTTAATTCAATACAATTTTCAAACACAAAACCATTTACCATACCTTTAAGACAACTTTGAATTGTTAATTGATAAAGGTTATAGGGTGACTTCTGTTAACTGACTAAAAACTCTTGTAATATGTTGAGAAATTACCCCGACAATCTCCCAATTTGAATCTGCCTTCCTTTTAGACCTTCTTGGCCTCAGTACATCCAATACAGGCATTCAATCTATTGCATCTTCTTTGACAGAGCTCTATGTTAAATGAAAATATATAATCAAACATAGAAACTACCACAACTGCTTTATTTTTCAAAACTGTGGGCTCTTCACAGAAAATCCGGTTTTGGCCGGATAATGATAGTGTTCCGGCCGGAACCAGAACGAGAACTATAAGTAATATCCGGCCGGATAGTTCCGGCCGGAACTATTATCCGGTGCATCCCTAATGGAAGGTTTCGCGTAAATTTTGGTGGGCGAAGAGGTGGAAGATGGAATAAAAGACAAGGTTTAAAAGGGTAAGGGCTGAGGTTGGGGTCGAACCTCAGCTCAAAAAGAACGGGACCCCATCCTGAGAAAAAGACTGGTCATTTTTTTTATTCCATTAACATTACTTGACAAAGAGGTTAATTTTTTGCTGGATACTGGATCGTCTATTAGTATTTTAAGTACTAGAGTTTTAAAAGAGGTATTTAAAAAGGATCCCTCAGAATTACAATCCGCTCCTAGTGAGGTGTTTGGAGCCAATGGACAACCCTTGCAGGGACAGGGAGTTATAAATCTTCCCATTCACGTTGGAAAAATTAAACTTGAACATATGTTTTACGTGGCTGACTTAACATTTGAAGGCATATTGGGGTGGATTTGATGACTGATATGGATATGGATATCTACCTGAGTGAGAATAAAGTGAAATTAGCAGGAATATTTATTTATTTATTTATTGGTGTTTAAGGTCACATACTTATGCACAATGGCTAATCGTGACCATGACAGTTTTACGGGTGGAGGAAGCCGGAGTACCCAGAGAGAACCACCGAGCAACGACGAGCAGCTGTCAGCTCTCCAACATCGTAACTGAACTCTGCACCGCAGCACAGGCAGGGTTAGATTGGTTGAAGACATGCGCACCATCGATGTGCAGTACGCCTCAGTACACAGCGTCATCGTGCCCCCATGTAGGCAATCGGTGTGAAGTGTCTTGCCCAAGGACACAACGCGGTTGCCGCAGGTGGGATTCGAACCGAGGACCTCTCGGCTTGCAGTCCGCACCTCTACCAACTGAGCCACTGCGCCCCCAATAGCAGGAATAGAAATACCCATTACTTTTGGTAATAACAATGGACGCGATGGGGTAAAGTTGAGATAATTATACCTCCATCTTCCGAAGTATTGGTTAATGGTAGGAGGCACAATGCTTCTGTTTTTGAAGAGGTTTGTGAGGTGGATGAGGAATATTCCAAAAAGCATTGTGGGATAATGGTTGGGCGAAATTTAGTAGGTAACACCGGTGGAAATGTAGTGCCAATTCGTTTGGTTAATACTACCGTAGAACCTCAGTGTTTAAAGAAAGGTGAAATGGTTGTAGTACTTCAGCATGGGGAGGTTCTGGGGGAAAATATTATGCAGTATGAAGAAGGAAAAGATGATAAGTATTCTTCGCAGCAAATAATTGATGAAAATATTTTAACTACGGAGCAGGTAAGTCAGGTGAAAGAGCTTCTAGATACAGTAGAACCTGTCTAGAGAGACCGCCCTTTGGGCCACACAAAAGTGGTCTCTCAAGACAGGTGGTCTCTCATAACAGGTTTCAGGTTTTCTCAAGTCAGTGAATAACCAACAACAAAATTCAGAAATGGAGAAGAATGGATTTTTGTAATTACTTTGTAGTTCTTTTTTTATGAAGTTTTTGTAACAAATTGAAATGGACTGTTATAAAAATTATAAAAATAATTTAGTGTTGAAAATCTTCATTGAAGATTTTCAACACAAATTTATTTTTATAATCCTATCTGTCACATTTCAGGTTATGTATGAAATTGTTTATTCAGCAATAATCCTAATCTTTCCACAGGGGCCTTATAAAAACATCTCAATCTTTAATGAGTTATTAACTGAATAGCAATTGAAACCCAATTAAGAGCTTTTAATACTTTTAACTGGTAGAGTGCTAGAAGCCCATTTTTGGGCTTTATCCTGAAGTGCAGGTTCCACAGCTTAAAGGCTTGATATTCTGTGGATTAATTAATTCTTGATGTGATATTATTTAGTCTGGATGGAATTGTCCTGCTATAATTTATGGGAGAGTGCCTGTAGGCACTCTCCCATAAATTGTAGCAAGGCAATAAGATGAGAACAAAATTTTAACATGCCAAAAAACTTAGCACTATACCAGTTAATTATGTTAGTACAACCAAAATGGATTTTCCACTTCCAGAACAGGTAAAAAGTTTTTGAAATGGTTTCAGTCTTCAAAGGGACGGTCTTTCAAGACAGGTCCATTAAGGCATGAAAATACAAGTTGGTACCAGGTCAGTTTCTTTCGTCACTCGGTTGTCGTCAGACCTGTTAACTCTAACGGTTTCACCGTGAGTCTCCCGGTTTGAGGGACCAACTCACGCTCTCACGGTCACATCCTATTTTCTCCCGATTTGACACTTTTAAAAAATTGTTGTCTTATACTATTTTGAAAATTAAACAAGTTGCATTGTATACCAAATATATTCTCATACTGTCGTGGTTACGTGAAAGAAATCAAAATTATATAAACTCAAAATATAAATTGAATAAAAACATAATCTCTCAAGTATAATTAACTTCAGCTGACCTTTTATATATACTATTGTTATGTTTCATACCAAATTTAGGCGTTTTGTGTCAAAAAAAATATAATTGAAAGTTTGTTGAAAACTGAAAAAAATCTGTTGTGAGATTTCACAAGAATTAAGTTACCTCCCCTTACTCATATACACACAGATTCAGAACAATCATGTCCAGGCTCCAGCAGAGTATTTTGTCTTCATTTTGAACCAACAGGATTATTTTGCTTGTATTTTTTTTCACATTGGGAGTTATGAATACTGAGGGCACCTTCTCTAATGTGAGTAATACAAAACACAGTTCAAATATTTTTTTTAATAAAAAAACGAAAACGAAATTACCACAATCACACACAATTTCATTGTACCGGCAACAACAGGTGTTTTTTTTTTTTTTTTAAACAAAACGATATGTATTGTTAGCATTGAGTAATTTTTATTGTACAATAAAACCTGTCAAAAGATAATAAGAATGAATACTTCCTCACTAGAAGAGGAATGCTTCTTTTGGTTCTTGAACGTTTTGGTCCTTGGGCATTTTGGCCCAAGATGTTTCAGCCTCCATTTTTGAAGCACCGGGATGGGCTTGCATGAGCAAGGAAAAATGGCCGGACTGAGGAGGGAGGGGGGTGGGGTGGGGTGGGGGTGGGTACAGGCAAAGGCTAGATAGGCATCCACTCACATAAAATGTGTGTGTGTGTCGGGGGTGGGGGGGGGGGGTCATTGTCCCTGTGGGGCGGGGGCTTGGACCAGTGATATCCATATTTTTATGCTTTTACTGACAAATACCATAAAAAGTGTTAAAATAAATTATTAAAATGAAATATATAATGCATTTGGGTTGGGGTGGGGGGGGGGGTGGGGTGCCCGGGTGGGACCGTGGGAGGCATAACAAGGAAAATATTGATGTATTGGCCCCGAGCAAAAATCTCACTGATAAGCATCCAAATCTGAGAGCTCATCAAAATCTCACTGACAGTCACCTTCAGAGGTTAACAGGTCTGGTTGTCGTCCGTTTGGTTTTCCATTCATCCGTTTGGTTTTCTCGTCCAGTTCAAGTGCTTTGACAAGACAGTCATACTGAAAAAGTGATTTTAATCATATTTCAGCCACAAAAGAGTAAACTTAACACGCTTCTGTAAACTTGTCTCTAAACTTGCTACTGATAAACTGATAAGGAAAATGTCTCATCCGCACACAAATTCCATCTCCACAGCTTTCATCAAAGACAAGAAGAGACTTCAAGAGAGAGGAGAGAAAAGAAGAAAGAAAGAATAGGAGAGAAAGAGAGAGAGCTGCTAGAAGAACGTCCACTGGCAAGGTAGGTGGGTTTAATACTTAATCTATGGGGGGCTTCGACGTCCAGGCATTAGTGGATGAGTTAAAAGAGATAAGGAGATAGCCACTCTCAGGGCGCAGTTAGTTGCCAAGGAGGAAGAAGTCACCAGGTTCAAGTCCTCTGCTGCTGCAGCTGTCAATATTAGCCAGCCTAGCATGGTCACCAATTCTGACGCTCAGGTCTTACCCAGGTCTGTACGCCAACCCCTGGCTCTCCTTCAAAGGAAATCCAGGTAGTGGCAGAAATCTACCCTGCACCACCTAAGGTAGTAACATCATGTACAACTTATCAAAGTAGCTCTGGTCATAACAATAACAATGCAGTCAAAGTAACTGGTGGCTCGGCAACCCCAGCAACCCCTGAATCGGAGAAGGGCGGAAGACCTAGATCCTATGCAGAGGTCGCTCGGGATGCTGGGAGGACCAGGATCAATAGAACACCTTCCCCCAATGATCCTAAGGATCCTTTTAACACAAAGGATTTCAAACCTGACAAGCCTTTATCACAGCTGTTCAGCCCTGACTACTCTAAAGACAGTGGCAACAGCATGCCTGAGGCCCTGCTCTCCAGAGTTCAAGCCCGCACATGTGGTAGGACACCACAAAAAAGAAAACAAAAAAGAGATAATTCAGACTGCGATATAGAGCTGCAGGAGAGCACAAACAAGGACAGGGGCAAGGGAAAGCGACTCCCGTCCCACCTGCAAAAAAGACAACTCTGTTTATAATAGTCGTCACTAGAATTCACCCAGACACTCCCAATGAGACCATCTCTTGGGGGTTGCCAGAGTGCGAATGGGAGAGGTTTACCTCAAGAGCCACGGGCAAATGCATGTGGAGACTAAAGGGAAACTGCCCCTGCAACGCACTAAAACAAAAAATAACCGCAAATGGTGTTACCATTAACCCTTTACCCAATGCAACGGCCAAAACCGGCCAGCGCTATTCTTAAAAATCGCCAATTAATTGTCATTATTTTTTCCTTTTTTGTCTCCAAAACATAGGTTATGACCCCTCGTTGGAACGAGCTCATCGAGCTCGTTCCAACAAGGGGTCATAACCTATGTTTTTGAGTCAAAGAATAAAAAAAATTAGTTATTCAAGAATTGCAAGTGTCGTCTGCTTTTCATGTTAGGTAAAGGGTTAATGGCAGAATGCACGTGGTGGAGGAATACAGAACTACCCCTCCACCAATTCAGTGCCACAAGTGCCAAAAACTCGGGCACTTAGCCACTAACTGCAGGGGGAATCTGACCTGCATGAGCTGCG
Source organism: Pictodentalium vernedei (assembly GCA_031216915.1). Lineage (NCBI taxonomy): Eukaryota > Metazoa > Mollusca > Scaphopoda > Dentaliida > Dentaliidae > Pictodentalium > Pictodentalium vernedei. The sequence goes on along the minus strand of CM062295.1, from coordinate 675,938,886 downwards.
GAGGTAATCACCTCACACAAGCATGCAGATCAGACTCTCCCTCATGCCCTAACTGTAAAGGGGGCCATGTGAGCAACTATCGCGTGTGTCTCCACTTTAAAAAAGTAAAACAAAATACTGAGTTAAAAAACCTAAACCTAAAAATCCTGATAGTGCTTCCTCCCCCCCACACAATCTGCTCATTAGTTGCGGGAGCATTGTTCTCCGTGTTAAACAAACATGTGAGTACTAGTCTGTCTGACATCTGTCTGACATCTGTCAAGATGTTAGCCAGTCAGCATCCCGGCTTTTCAAAACACAAATATCCGATTCCCCAATTAAAGCCACAAACAATACCTAATAAAGCCGCCAAACACCTCTAACCAAACACCGAAACTAAATTACAACCCCATCATGAATAAGTTACAAATAGCCGTGTGGAACGCTAGAAGCGTTAATAAAAAACTTCAGATCAGCCAATATTTCGAAGATACAGACATGATCTGTATCTGCAAAAGTTGGCTTCAACCCAGCAAAAATTTCTCAGTAAGCGGTTTCAGCACCATTAGAAGAGAACGACTAAACACCACAGGTGGCAGCGTTGCTCTTCTAACAAAGCAGAACATCAAAACTAAAGCCATAAAAACTAATCACCTCGATGCAGAGGTGATTGCAACTGAAATCACAGTCTATAATAAAAACATCGCGATTGTTTGTTATTATAACGACCAAAGCAAAATTGTATCTGACAGTGTCTTTGAATTCTTTACGAGGAAATACAAACACTGCATTTTCCTCGGCGACTTCAATGCCAAACACCTGTACTTTGGCTGTAACAAAACCACCCCCAACGGTGAAGCCCTCCTTGAAATCACAAAAAAGCATAACCTTCATGTGGTTATGAATGACAGCTCAGCAACTTATATCAGTAACAACCCACTATTCTCATCCGAGATCTTAGATCTAATTATCGCCAGTGACTCCCTGATAAACCACATTGATGACCACTGGGTCGGCGATGATGACCTAGGCAGCGATCACCTCCCGGTCCGTGCCTCGCTGCAACTAGGAAATGGCCCACTCAGGTACCCCCCACTCTCCGCAGAAATTTCAGAAAAATTAATTGGAACCTCCACCACGACATCATCGATGTCAAACTCACAAACATCCCCTTATCTAATGCAGCAGAACTAGAAACCCAATGCGAGGGCATACAGAAAATCATCAGCTCAACTCTAAACGAAATATGCCCAAAAGAAGAAGTGCGCCCCTGGAGAAATACCATCTCGGGCGACACACTGTCACTAATCAAAACTAAACGGAAAGCTCTTCGGGCTCTTAAAACCGAAACTGACCCCGGTAAGAAAGCTGACCTCAAAAAAACATACAACCGCCTTCATGGCTAAGGCAAAAAAGCCCTCAAAGCTGAAAAACAAGCCAACTGGGAAAAGATAACAGCCAATCTAAACGGGGTCCAAGATGCTAAAAAATTCTGGGACTCTCTTAAAATCCTAACTGGGCAAAAAAACAAGGGCGGAAAAGCCGCAGCCAAAACTCTAAAGAGGGAAGAAAGTTCCTTCACGCGCACCAATAAAGACAAGGCTGACACCTTTGCCGACCTTCTAAGAAAAAGGCATCGCCCGTGCAAAGGCGCGGGCAATGATGACGCCGTCATAAACGCGATTGATGAGTTCATCAATGAACAACCTGATATCTACCGTGACCCCAAATTCGTTAACGAGCCAGAAGACGGGGATGACGATGACCTTGTCACCCCAATCACCAATGACGAAATCATCAACGTCATAAAAAAATGCAAAAATTCCTCCTCCCCCGGCGAAGACGAAGTTAGCAACAAAATTCTAAAACAAAGCCCAAATTTCCTAATCGAAAAACTAAACAAACTGTTCAACGCATGCCTCACCCATGGCTACTTTCCTAAATGTTGGAAAAAAGCCATCAGTGTCATGATACCAAAACCTGACAAGGACCCTTCCGATCCAGCCAGCTACCGCCCAATCAGCCTCCTCAGCTGCATTGGTAAGACATTCAAACGAATCCTCCTTACCAATCGGTTCAGGGGGCACCTTGAAGACATCGATTTTTTCAATAAGTGGCAAAGAGCCTATAGAAACCGTCAAGAAGGCATCGAGCATGTCTACCGACTAGTCACTCAAATGAAAACCGCGATCAACAATCGGCAAATAGGCACGGCAGTCCTGTTAGACATCGAAAAAGCATTTGACTCTGTTTGGCACAATGGAATGTGCTACAAATTATCAAAAATGAGACTCCCCATGAAACTGCTTAGATTACTATCCTCTTTCTTAAATGATCGCGAAATTAAAGTCAGAGTGAACAATGAAATGTCTGACAGTGTCCCCCATGAAGCAGGCACCCCCAAGGATCCGTCCTAAGCCCCCTCCTTTACATCTTCTATGTAAACGACCTTAATTTCTCCGAGGATCATGTTAAAGTCTCCCAATTCGCGGATGATAAGGGCCTCTGGGACTCTAATAATACGGCCAATCTGCTCCAAAAACCCCTGTCCTTCAACAAACACTCCGACGACATGGCGAAAAAAGCCACCAAACGCATTAACTTATTGAAAATGCTTAAGGGAAATTCGTGGTGGGGGGGGGGGGGGGGCAACCAGTCCACCCTACTCAAACTATACAAAGCCTTTGTGCGCCCAGTACTCGAATACGGTGCAATCATACTAACTGACCTCAACCAGACTAATATGGGAAAACTCCAGAGGGTCCAAAATCACGCGCTTAGAGTTGCCCTCCGTACCCCATGGGACACACCCATCAAAACACTCCACGATAAGGCCGGCATCCCCACCATCAAAGACCGCCTAGCCACCCTGGCCATGAAAAATCATGACCGACTAGCCGACAGTGAACTAATCTCCAAACTTGGAGCCATTTGCGAAAGCCGACAAAAGCCCAAAAATTCCAATCAAAACTAAGACCGCTCGAAAAAACTAGAGAACAAGAAGGTGAACTAACAGGCAGATTAACAGCTTAACTGGCCTTCTTCCAGAAAGGGCTGCCTTCACCGACTCAACTAAAATTACATCACGTTCCAAGACTGTTTAAAACTAAAACTGCTCAAGTAAAACTAGGGAACGAGAAGGTGAGCTAACAGGCAGATTAACAGCTTAACTGTGGCCTTCTACCAGAAAGGGCTGCCTTCACCGACTCAGCTAAGGATTAAATCATAAATTAAACAAAATGTGCTACTTTTATCTTTTTACACTTTACATATTCTAATGAAAACTAATTCTGCCTTCTTTTAAGCAGGTACACAGAAGATGCTTTTTGAGCAGCACCCCAATAACCGCTATGGACAGTCAAACCGTTATGGAAACAGTAACCCCCATGGTTCCTGAACATCCTCCACTCCATTCCTAAAAGTGGTCGACCACTTTAAGGGAGGCGAGCGTTGGTCCTGCGTCCCGCCTCTGTCCCTTTTTGTAAGCGCATTATGCATCTTCTGTCCCAACCCAATAGGACCACAATGCAGGCCTGCCCCCGAACCAGGGAAGTTCGGGTCTTCTTTCTGGTGGTCCCTGAAAGGGGTCGTTGTTGTTTCTTTCAAAGACGTCCTACCACACAGACAGCCTGAGGCAGATTAAACTTGCCAGTGATAGCCATCACTCAATATCATCTCCGAAGTGGTAGTCTATACTTCCCTGAAAATCCAGATCGACAGCGCCCTCAGGGAGAGGTAGTACCTTTGTGAGAGGACCCAACCTCCCACACTGGTCCTCACCCGAGGGTTCAACCGACATCAGTCAACAAGGCCACCCCGCCGCTACAGGAGACACCTGCCGAGTACCAGAACCTTTTCCTCCTTCAACACGCCAAGACATGTGACAAACCAATCATATACAGTCACCGAGGGTAGAAAGGGGCTTGTTCCCCAAGACTGTTCCTGCGCGCTTTTGGCGCGTGAAACCATTTCGTTCGGTCACAGTGGTCTCTCAAGACAGGTGGTCTCCCATAGCAGGTCCATTATAGAGTAAAACCAATCGGTGCCTAGCAGATGTGGTCTCTCAAGACAGGTGGTCTCTCAAGACAGATTTTACTGTAAAGTACTTCATTCCCATTTCGCAACATTTCTTTTGAATGCTTTTCTGAAAGTTAGGCTTCCTATCAAATAATGTCAAATACTAATAACTGTCAGTGGCAAAATATGAACATTACATTGCTACAGCTATCCTACAAATTATCTGGGTAGTTTGGTATTGTAAGCTTGCCTATCAATACCTCACAACTGTGACTGAAACCACCTTATAGGTGTCGCATTTGTGTTTTTCACACAAAAAGAGTTCATTTGCATTTGTCACATTTGAAGAGTTCATACTATTTTATTTATGTAATGTATGTAGAGTAAAACCTGTCTTGAGAGACCACATCTGCCAGGCACCGATTGGTTTTACTCTATAATGGACCTGAAATGGGAAACCACCTGTCTTGAGAGACCACTGTAACCTACAAGCCCTAAAAAAGCCAAAAGAATAGTTTTAGCGCGCCGAAGGCACGCTGGGACATTTTGGGAGAAACCCCTTTCGACCCTTGTTAACTGTATAATATTTTCCGTTAATTTTTTAACCTACCAAGTTACAATGAAATCCCTTCATAAATATGACCTGTAGACTGTGCTAAAGGTTTTTGGGCTTTGGGCTCGGGCAGCCATCATGGTTGAATGATCGCAACCAAAAGGGGACATTCTCATCTGGGCATCATCTGGAGTGATCCTACGAAGTTACAATGAAATCCCTTCATAAACATGACCTGTAGACTGTGCTCAATGTTTTTGGGCTTCGGGCCCCTGAAGCCGTCACAGGTGACCAATCACAACCAAAAGGGGATGTCATCATCTAGGCATTATATGGAGTCAAACTAACAGGTTACAATGAAATCCTTCCATAAATATGACCTATAGACTATGCTAAAGGTTTTGTGGTTTTGGGCTCAGGCAGCCATCAAGGCTGAATGATCGCTACCAAAAGGAGACGTTCTCATCTAGACATTATTTGGAGTCATCCTACCAAGTTACAATGAAATCACTTCATAAATATCACCTGTAGACTGTGCTGAAGATTTTCGGGCTTCGGGCACCTGTAGCCATCACAGTTGACCAATCACGACCAAAAGGGGATATCATCATGTGGGCATTATATGGAGCCAACCTAACAAGTTACAATGAAATCCTTCCATAAATACGACCTGAAGACTATGCTAAAGGTCTTTGGGCTCGGGCAGCCACAAAGGCAGAATGATTGCGACCAAAAGGGGATGTTCTCATCTAGACATTATATGAAGTCAACCTACCAAGTTACAATGAAATCACTTCATAAATATGACCTGTAGACTGTGCTAAAGGTTTTTGGGCTTTGGGCTTGGGCAGCCAACATGGTTGAATGATCACAACCAAAGGGGACAATCTCATCTGGGCATCATCTGGAGTGATCCTACAAAGTTACAATGAAATCCCTTCAAAAAATATGGTCTGTAGACTGTGCTCAAGGTTTTCGGGCACCTGTAGCCATCACAGTTGACCAATCATGACCAAAAGGGGATGTCATCATCTAGGAATTATATGGAGTCAACCTAACAGGTTACAATGAAATCCTTCCATAAATATGACCTTTTGCCTATGCTAAAGGTTTTGGGGCTCGGGCACCCATCAAGGCTGAATGATCGCGATCAAAATGGGACGTTCTCATCTAGACATTATTTGGAGTCATCCTACCAAGTTACAATGAAATCCCCTCATAAATATGACCTGTAGACTGTGCTGAAGGTTTTCGGCCCCCTGTAGCCGTCACAGTTGCCCAATCACGCCCAAAAGGGTTCTTTCTCATCTAGACATTATATGAAGTCAACCCACCAAGTTACAATGAAATTCGTCAATGAATATGACCTGTAGACTGTGCTAAAGGTTTTCGGGTTTTGGGCTCGGGCAGTCATCATGGTTGGCAGATCACGCCCAAATGGGGAAATTCTCATCTAGACATCATAAGGAGTCATCCTACCAAGTTACAATGAAATCTCTCCATATTAAACATGACCTGCAGACTGTGCTAAAAGTTTTTGGGTTTCGGGCTTGGACAGCCATCACGGTTGACAGATCATGTCCAAAAGGGGACGTTCTCATCTAGGCATTATACAGAGGCATCTTACCAAGTTACTATGAAATCCCTTCATAAATATGACCTACAGACTGTGCTAATGGTTTTTGGGTTTTGGGCTCGGGCAGCCATACCGGTTGACCGATCGCGACCAAAAGGGGACGTTCTCATCTAGACATGACCCCAAACCTGCATATGAAATTTTGTGATGATCAGACAAGAACTACAGGGTGTAGCCTGTGCTAAAGGAAAATGTGAACAGACTAACAGACTTCCACACGCGTGATGGCAATAGCTTATCTTGACGATCAATGAAGATTTTCAACACTAATTTATTTTTATAATTTTGATAACGGTCCATTTCAATTTGTTACAAAAACTTCATAAAAAAGAACCACAAAGTAATTACAACAAGAGGCCCCAAGGAGCCTTAATTGCTCACCAGCCAAAGTGGTTCAAAGAAGTATTTGGGTGTCACATTCAGTTAGACATGGTTCATCAACACAAGTCAACAAAGGAATGAAGTCATGAGAGACAAATTTTATGGAACTACCGTACAGTTAAAATTAGAAGTCATGTCACGAACTGTCCGCTTATCTAGGCTTAATTGCGCATTGGAATTGCGCGCAATTGCTATATCGAATGGCATCGGAAGCACGGCAGGTTCTCCTGGTTACTCATATCAAACACAGGCAATGTTTCAGCCAATGGACCTCCGGGTTACCCGGAGGTCCACTGGCTGAAACATTGCTTGTGCACAGGCCATATGCACAGAATTTGATAGCCTTACTATGGTCATAACGCATAAATTTACGCGCAGATCAACATGCTATTTGTGCGCATTTCATGACAGGACTTCTAATTTTAACTGTATATCTCCGTGTATAAGTCGCTCCCGTCGTGTATAAGTCGCACCCCAACTTTTCCTTAGAAATGTCCCCCCCCCCCCCCCTATGCATGTGACCTTTGTACAAGTCGCACCCCTGATCTGGGTTGAAACTGAAAGACTTCCAATCCATAAATTTGGGGAATGGACCAGACAGAAATTCATCAGACTTTGTGTTTACAAATACAAAAGCAAGGATAGAAAGTTAGGAGTGGGCTTATTCATGGAAAACGGTTAAGCTGAATAGTGGACTTTTCCTTTTTTGTAAAAACAACACATTTTTCTCACCTTTTTTCTACATTTTCCTATTACTAGTCATGTTTTTGATAAAACGACCGAAAAGATATTCAATTTTGACTGAGATTACAGATAATTTAAACCCTTTTAATGTTACGGTGCCAGAGATTCTTCTGCATTCTCGCCATTTTGAAGTGTGCGTTTCCATAAGGGATCTGGACTATTCGACGAAAGACAAACTCGACAAAATGGACTATTCGACAAGACAATTCGACGGAAGACAATTTTGACGAAACTTTTTTAAAAGGGTCAATTCGACGAATATATTTTTAAAAATGATATTAAAGACACAATTGACCAAGCTATTTGTTTCTTGCCTTTTGTTAAACCGCTCTTTGAAGAACAACCGAAACATCTGCTTGTTTACTTAGATGTCCATATAGCTTGGTGGTGGTATTGTTGATGTCGCCGACAAACATTTTACCGCATGAGATATGTTTTGATAACCATTTTCCAAATAGTATATTTCTGAAAATTTGATTATCGGGACTCAAAATCCAAGTGAAATAAAATAAGGTTAACCGGGTCGCAAGGGATTTGTAAATTCCACATCGTCCCTGCGTGCCTTTGGCACGCTAAAACCTTTCATTCATTCATCGACTGCATTCAAACATGGAAACCGACATCCGTGATGCCGATTGTCTAACATGCAACAAAGTGGTTAGTGCCAAAAGTATTGCAGTTGCTTGCGATAAATGCCGGGATGGAACCACATACGATGTGGCACAGGGATTACGTACTACGGGTTGATCCCGACAAGCACAGCTGGTTTCTGAAGAGTTGCTTCAAAGACATCAAAAATCGTCCAAAGTTTCGTCGAATTTGTTCAGAAGTTTCGTCGAATCGTCCAAAATCTTGTCGAATTGTCCTAAAAAAAAATTCGTCAAATTTGTCTTTCGTCGAATAGTCCATAAACCCTTCCATAAATTTTGTTTTCTCTTCGGCTGGCGATTGTAGGTCTAGGGTTAGTGTAGTGAGGGTTAGGGTTAGCTTACCGGTAAGCTAACCCTAGCCCCCAGTACACTGACCCTAGACCATGTCAGGAACTGAACAAACAAGCGTACCAATAACAACCAATGCACAGAGCAGACGCCGAAAAACACAAAAAACATGGAGGAAAGATGAATGTTAATGTCACAAATCGCACAGGTAAAAACAATTGTTCAGCGGTTATAATTTCCAGTAAAAGTGAATATCTTTTGGTCATTTTATCGAAAACATGACTAGTAATAGGAAAATACAGAAAAAGGGTGAGAAAAATGCTTTGTTTTTACGTAACTGGAAAAGTCCCCTATTCTTCAGCTTTACCTGGAAAACACCAAGTGAAAAGTGAAGCCGGTCATCAAATGTTTTCTACAACGGAATTGGGTGAGTTTTGGAGAAGAAGAGTGAGAATAAATCATTTCCACTTCTATCATTAATGTTATTCTGTATAAATTGAATAAAGAGAAATAAATACACTTGGACTGGCTTTAGTTGATTTATTTACCTTTGTATACTTGAATATTTCCCCAAAACCTCATTTCAGAAACTGTGAATCACATGGTGAATGTTGTTCCAAAACAGCTTGCAAGTAAATGTGTCAGGGGTTCAAGGTGGGGGGAAATAGACAGTTCTTGTGTAGAAATAGAAGTCAGAATTCAATAACATCACTTCATTCACCTGCATAGAACCTCATACTGTCCAAAAGGTTTCTCATTATTTATTCTCCATCAGAAACTGGTTTAACCAGCTGAAGGTACAGGAACAAACAAAACAAATCTACAACTGTGTATAATTACTGATATCACAGTTTTCACCAAGTTAAAAAACACAACTTTCTCACATAAACATTCAAAATTTTGGGAGACCTAATTATTCAGTATATTGAAGGGAAAAAAATTATTATGATGTGAGATTGGGAATTCCCCATGCATTTCTCAATGTGAAAAAACATAGCCAGGATTTAACAAGGTCAACAGAAAGACATTTTCTGGGGTTTTTTTTCTTAATTTTAATCCAGCTGAAATGAAAAGAAATGAGAAAAAGACAACACTGAAATACTTTAAATAGATTTGAATTTTATATTCAGCTTTAATAATGATCAGGAATAAAATAAACACAATAAAACATCTGTTGTCAACACGGCTTGTCACCCCAAGGTTGGCATTTATAACATCGACGCGATGTTCATTTTGTCCAAAAATAATTACCTTCGTATAAGTCGCACCCCAACTTTGGTCCCGTGTGTTCAAAGTAAAAAGGTGCGACTTATACATGGAGATATACGGGCCATGGCTTGAACAGCTTGAACAAACTTGAATCTTACCACCCCCCTCCCCACCACCCCCCAAGGATGTTGCATACCAAATATCAAAAGCATTCATCTGCTGGATCTGAAGAAGAAGATTTTTAACGAAAATTCCTCATTTTGAACTAAGTTATCATTCAGGCTCCGACAGTGAGCCCAAATATGAACCCAGGGACTTGGCTTGAACAAACTTGAATCTCACCCCACTAAGGATGCTGCATACCAAATATCAAAACATTCCGATTGCTGGATCTGAAGAAGATTTTTAAAGAAAATTCCTCATTTTGAACAAAGTTATCATTCAGGCTCCCACATTGAGCCCAAATATGGACCTGAAATATGGGCTGAAAATCTCTTCTTCTCCATTTCTGACTTTTGTGGTTGGTTATTCACCGACTTGAGAAAACCTGAAACCTGTTGTGTGAGACCACCTGTCTTGAGAGACCACTTTTGTGTGTCCAAAAGGGCGGTCTCTCAAGACAGGTTCTACTGTAATGACATATTTCACAGCTTTTCAATGTCTTACTGAGTTTTCCTCTCATTATTGGTTTTGTTTTTGACAAGGAAGAAGATTATCTAGTCTTATACTGACTTGTTCTTGAATTGTGTGATTCAAGTATATTTTTAGTAATTTAAAGCCGATGGATGACATTGTGGTATTGGTCGATACTTTCCTGGAATGCAAAGTTGTAGGGAAACACGTTACTGAATATTTCGGTACAAAATTTCCCACATTCGAACTTGACCTAGGTATTGATAAAAGTAATCCATATATGAAATTTCATTTAAATCAGTTCACTCTAAAGAAAGTTAGAGTCTGGGAACCATCAGCCAATCAAATTTAAGCAACCAAAGTAAATATGCGCAGAAAATGCCCATGTTCGAACTTGGAGCCACAATTGATGAAAGTGAACTACTACCCAAATTTCATCAAAATCGACTGACTGTAAGGAAAGTTAGAGTCTGGAAACGAAAAACACGGAAGATGTGCACGAACAGTGTATTAGTAATAGTACTGAATAAATCAAAGTTTCCCTAATTTGCATAATTTTTGCACGAGAACAAAACCCATATTATATGTGATGTATTGCATGTTACTAAACATTCATACAAAAATTTATTCAAATCCGAACTTTCATATAGAAGTTCTGTACAAAAAATTGATTACACCCAATTTTGGAACCAAATGGCCGCTGGCGGCAATCTTGAATTTTGGACCAAACCCCAAAACACATATTCTGGATTCACAATGATAAAGATACCCAAAAAGTTTTGTGAAGATCAGCTCATAAATATGGCTTTTAGTCCGAGGTGCATTGATGCACAGGGCAGACGGACAGGCAGACGGACAGATTTTCAGTACAAAATTTCCCACATTCGACCTAGGTATTGATAAAAGTAATCCATATATGAAATTTCATCGAAATCAATTGATTTTAAGGAAAGTTAGAGTCTGGAAACCACCAGCCAATCAAATTTCAGCAACCTAATTAAATAAGTGTGGAAAATGCCCATATTCGAACTTGGACACACAATTGATGAAAGTGATCAACTACCCAAATTTCATCGAAATCGGTCACGATAAGGAAAGTTAGAATCTGGAAACGAAAAACACGGAAGGACACCCCGAATTTAATATCTCCCGTTTTTTCAAAAAGCGGGAGACAAGGCAGCCAAAAGGCTGAATAGGAAAAACCAGGTCGTTATTGCCACATTACCACCCAAAGAGCTTTATCGTTCAATAAAGAAGTACTCGCACAAGTCCAGTTTTGCATTGTGCGAAGTAACTCAGGCCCATCAGTTAGCATACAAGGCCTTTGTACAACAGTTGAACGAGCAGCTAATCAACCATTTCAATGCATCTCAAAGTGGTCTGTATCTTCCCTTGCACACTAAACTGAGTTATTATTGTGGGGGTAGAGTTAAAGCAAATTACAAATATAACTACCAGAAGCTGTATGCCGGTCTGCATGCTAATGATGATCTCAAATTGATGTGGATACAATAAATACTTGATTTGTTTAATAAAATACATTAAGTGTTGGCACCACGAATTTGAAGTGATTGCATTTATTCATATACTCGCCCAAAAAAGAAAGTGTGCATTGCAGAAATTGATCAAACTCCAAAAGAATAATTTCGTAGGTGTAAAGAGTGTTAACCTGTTCATGAATAAGTTATATTGAACACAAAAACAGCTTTCCCCATTAAAATTGCATTAACATTAAATGACGTGCTGCACGTTTGTGAAAAGGCATGTTTTGCACGTGGAGAGTCTGAAAATTCATGCAGCAGTGTGAATCCTTGGGTATTTAAACACTAAAGTAAGGCCTTCCTATCGTTCACATTCAAACTTGCGCTGCTGTTAAAACGACTCCACATTAGCATGCCAAGATTGACAATGAATCAACGTCTCCTTGCCCTGGGTATGATTAGAGCTGGCAGAACACACAGAGAGGTTGCCCAGCATTTGAACTGCCACTGTAACACTGTAGACAGGCTAGTCCATCGAAATGCACAACATTCGAGACCGACCCCACTCCGGGAGACCCCGAGTTACCACCCCTGCACAAGATCGGTATATCCGTGTCATCCATCTCCGGAACGGCAACAAACGGCACTGACTACAGCCAGGAACATCCGTAACCTGAGGCGGATACATCCTCAAACAATAATCAACCGGCTGAGAGAATACGGCTTACGTCCTCGAAGACCTGCAATTCATCCGATTTTGACGTTACGTCGTCGTGCTCGACTGCAGTGGTGTAGACAACATCTCAGTCATCCCTTACACTGGTGGCGACGTGTTTTATTCACAGATGAATGTCGTTTCCATCTTTCATCATCAGCCAGAGAGTGTACAGACGTCGAAACGAACACTACGCAGATCCATGTGTCGTGAAGCGAAACCGTTATGGGGGAGGGTCTCTCATGGTGTGGGGTGGCATCACTGCCCGTAACAGAACTGAGCTGGTCATTATTGATGGCAATCTCAATGCAGCCAGATATTGTGATGAAGTGCTTACACCTGTTGTTGTCCCATTTCTGCAACATCACGGCCCCGGCGTCATTCTACAGCATGACAACGCCCGACCCCATGCAGCTCGTGTTGTTCAACAGTATCTGCAGCAACAACAAGTGGATGTTCTTCCCTGGCCCGAAAATTCGCCCGATATCTCACCCATTGAGCACGTATGGGACGAAATGAAACGTCAGCTACGCTGGCTTCCCCATGCACCATCAACGCTTGTGGAACTCCAAAGACAGCTTATCAGAATATGGAACAACATCCCACAACACTTCCATGCTACCTTGTTCGCTTCCATAAGGCGTAGATGCACAGCAGTAGTCGATGCAGACGGAGGTCATACCAGATATTGATTGTGTGACTTTTGTGTTTGACCCTTAGTGTCTTTGACTCTCCATGGCACCAAGAGTATTCGTAGCGTAATGAAATTTCTCGTGTTGATCACAAATTGATTCATCTGTGATTGAATAAAATTTCCATGAATGAAAATGATATATATCATTTTTTAGTGTTATTTTTTAGCATGCACACTTTCTTTTTTGGGAGAGTATATATTGGATTGTTATTTTTTGTTGCCACAAACTGTCACAGTGGGTCGTTTTGACAAAGATATAGATCTTTTGGTTTCAGGTCTGTCAGCATTGCCAAACCATTAAAAGACAGGGACATTGTTTGTGCTTCGAAAGCCATGCAGTCTGAAGTGATAGGTCAGAAATATTCCTTGTGTGCTTGATCCCGATTGTTCCACCCAAATCACATTGATCAGGTCAGTTCCAAGTTTTGAGGGCCATCGACTCCTGAACCTGCCTTCTCTGATAGAACAGATAAACCATGTGACAATTCATGCTTCAAAATGTGATCTTGTACAAGAGACCATCAGTGACGGGCAATCACCAATTGTTATTACTGGTGAAAACAAGTCCATGGGTCTATCTGCTTTTCTTATTGCTCATTGTAGAGGTTGTAATATGGAATTTTGCATTGGTCATGGCTCGGGGGTTAAGAGTAGTGATGATACTATTCATAAGGATATTAATGTTCATACTGTTTGGGGTTGCATTGACATTGGTAATGGAGCACATCAGTTGAATCAAATATTATTAACCTTGAACTGCCCACAAATTAGTCCCGTTACCTTCAGTGCCATTGAACATGAAATCGGGAAGTGGTGGAAAACTTCCTCTGAGGAGCAAATTATTGCTGCCGGAAAAGAGGAACGTGAATTAGCTGAGGCAGCTGGTGACTATTTCGCCACCACAGATGGGGTCAAACTTCCAGCAGTCACTGTTATTGTGATGAGGGTTGGAGTAAAAGAACACACAGGCACACGTTTGCTCTAGGGGTGCTGCTATCGTTATAGGTGCTCGTTCAAAGAAGATCTTGCAGATAGGTTTCAGAAACAAGTATTGCTACAAGTGTGCTTTGGCACAATTGCAAAACACTGATCCCCCATCTCATGCATGTTTCAAAAACTGGAATGGCACAAGCCAGTCAATGGAATCCGATGCTATAGTTGAAGGATTCTTAGAGGATAAGCAAAAGCATGGAGTGCGATGTATGAACATGATTGCTGATGGAGACAGTGTATATGCAAGAGTCACTCAAGATGTTCCCATGTGGGGATCTTCGGTACAAAAAGTAGAGTGTGCAAATCATGCCTGCAAATGTAAAATTACTTTCGGAGAAACCCCATTACAAGAGTAAAGGTGAACTGACCAAACATGTTCATGTGCTTTGGTAACCGCAGCTCGTTGTGCCATTAAAATGTGGTCATCTGAACCTGATCGAGCTAAAGCCATTAAACAATTAGAACATGATATCAGGAATTCAGATTTCCATATTTTTGGAAACCATAAGTGTTCTGATTTTTGGAAGGCAAAATCAAATGACGTGGCTGTGTGTAATAGTTCAAAGCCAGTTTTGGTAGAAAGCATGTTATATGATGGGTCATTATAAACCCAACGAAAATCATTAATCATCAAAGCCAAGTTATGCAAACAGAAACACTCTGATCCTGTACTCTGTTCTGAACAAATGTTCACATCATTGGTTGGAAGGTACATCTGTGTTGGATGAAGATTAATCCCATCTAGATGCAGGAAAGAACTTCAATAACCTAGATTCTACTATGCTAGCCAATGTAGGCCTCTCAAGGAGCAAAGATCGGGAAAGTGATGGCAAGTGATAGTAACTGTATATTCATTTCTTTGAATTTACTGTAATGCATGATTTGAAGATTTTGACATTTATTATTTATTGGTGTTTAAGGTCACATATTTCTGCACAATGGCTAATCATGACCACAACAGTTTCATGAGTGGAGGAAGAGAGAGTACCCGGAGAGAACCACTGAGCAACTGTCAGCTCCCCAACATACTAACAAGGACAACATGTTTGCCACAGGTTGCATTCGAACTGAGGACCTCTCGAAAATTTTGACATATCTGGGCACATAAGTCAGAGGGCTAGATTATTATTACCTCTATTTTACCAATGTAACAAGTCTGGACATTATGAGGTATATAGTTCATAAGTATTAAATTGTTTCAGTTTACTGGAGAATGCCTACTGGCCTACTAGCATTCTCAAGAAAACAAACAATTTGATATTTTTGAACAAAGGTCATTTAATATTACTGAATCATCTGTAAAACAACTGCCGACGTCAAAAACCACTGCAGTGGCCTTCAGCTCTCAACTAGTAAAGAGGGGAGTGATCAATCACTCACCACTTTAGGAATTTAGGTAATTATTGGGTGAGAGTGAGTGATCACTCACCATTCCTTGGGAGCCCTGCTGTGTTGCTATTCTACTTGATAGATTGTCATCCAAAGCTTGTCGACATTGATAATTTCACCACTTACATGGCAAAGTGTTAGATGACAATCCGGGCTTCATTTGGTGGTGGAAAATTCAGCAATCGGTGTCAAAGTGGCTCTTGGCATGCACGTTGTTATGGTGCTGCCTTGTGGGAAAAATATGGGTGCCAAGGTCTCCAGACTTATGGGTAGAAGTTACAAACACACCCTCTGGATTTTTCTTTCAGAGATAGTATGATCGAATGTTCACACAAAGAGTGGTCAACACCAAGTATCAAAGCAAGCCTGAATCTAAACTCAAACACCAGAAACAGGCTACTTCTGCACAATCAGCATAAAAAAGGGCCAAAAACGATTACATCACAGTGTCTGCAAATTTGTGTACAAAATTTACGAGAGAGCGACAGAAATCAAGTAATTTCTAAATTGATACAATTTATTCATTTTGTTGATATTTAAGTAATATAATTATGATTTAATAAGGTGGGCGTGTTTGAATTAAAATATTATTATTAATACAGTAGAACCTGTTTTGAGAGACCACCTGTCTTGAGAGACCACATCTGCCAGGCACCGACTGATTTTACTCTATAATGGACCTGAAATGGGAAACCACCTGTCTTGAGAGACCACTGTAACCTACAAGCCCTAAAAAAGCCAAAAGAATAGTTTTAGCGCGCCGAAGGCACGCTGGGACTTTTTGGGAGAAACCCCTTTCGACCCTTGTTAACTGTATAATATATTTCCGTTAATTTTTGAGACAGCATCATGTCCGGTCGGTGCAAAGGAGGAAGAGGATTGGAGATGATGTTTCTGGTTGTTGTTCTTCAGGCAAGTATAGTCTGCCACTTTGGTTTTGTAGTGAAGATAGGCCTTCATCGGCAAGTATAGTCTGCCTTGGGCTCTTTAGCTGGCGTGTATGGTTTTGGCGATTGACAATTTGAAAGAAACAAAACGGACCTTAACAAGGTGCCACCCAACCTGAAATTCCTGGTTCAGGTAACAGGCCTGCGATTATCATAGGGTCGGGACATATTGTGCACTAGAGGAGCACTTTACAAAAAGGGGCTAAGAAATTGGGGTGCAGGACCGACGCTCGCCTCCCTGGGGTGGATGCCCACCTCCAAGGATGGAGTGAAGGATGTGCTGAAGCCATAACGGTTGTGTTGCTTTAGCGGTTATTGATATCCGTAGCGGTTATTGATATCCATAGCAGTTATTGATATCCATAGCGGTTATTGGGAAAAAGATAGAATCTGAAAGATAGTAAAAAAAATTAGACTAAAAGCGGCAAAAGGGAGAGTACAGTGAAGAAGTGTGTGCATTTGCAAGGTCTTTTCTGGATGTATTTCTGTTGAGTGTGATTTTCAGGCAAGGATAGTCTGCCGCTTAAATGAGTGTTGGAGCTATCACTGGCAAGTACAGTCTGCCTCAAGCTCTTCTGTTGTTGTTGTTATTCGGGCTGTTGTGACGTTGCTATGTTGTCTGTATGGGAGTACTTCTTGCAGCGGTGTCTGGTCTGGTCTGGTGCGTTTGTGGTACAAGGTTATCTGTCTCTGCCGTGGCTGAAATTAAAAAGTATATGATGATTAAAGTCCCCCCCTCCCCCCCTGCCTTCTGTTCCCGTGTTGCGTGGTGGATTGGATGTTGTCATGGTTGATTGTCTCTCGTGTCTTGTGTGTTTCTTCGGGCAAGTATAGTCTGCCACTTGGGTGAGTGTTGGAGCTATCACTGGCAAGTATAGTCTGCCTCAAGATCTTCTGTTGGTGGTTGATGGCTGGGTCTGAGTGATTTTGGTTGAACGAGTGTCTGCTTCTTTCGTTGGGGTGTCTGTGCTGTGGCTCTTGGTGCTGCTGAAATTAGAAATGATTGAGAGATTAGTGAGCCCACCCCCCTCCCCACCCCTGCCTGGTTGGGTCGTCCTGTGGCCGTTTTGCAATTTTTACCCGAGTGACAGAGCTTCCGGGGCTGAGTGAGGCTGCCTTTGGTTTGTTGTAGCAGGAGGGTTAGCAGGTCTACCCTTAGCTGGTAGCGACCTTATTTAGATTCATTTAAGTTTATTTGAAGGTGCCGGGGATCGCGAGCGTTTTAAGTAGACTGAGCTTCCAAGTCACCGAGTGAGTTAGCAGCGGGAGGGTAACAGGTCTAGCACACTAGACCACACCCGAGGGTGTTTCTTTCCTGTTGTGCCCTTCGCTGCTTGCAGCCTTATTTAGGTTAGTTTACGTTTATTTGAATTTGAAGGTGGCGGGGATCGCGATCGTTTTATGTGGGCTGAGCTTCCGCGGTTGGCAGCGGGTGGGCAACAGGTCTAGCACACTAGACCACACCCAAGGGTGTTTCTTTCCTGTTGTACCCTTTGCTGGTTGCAAACTTATTTAGTTGGTTTAGTTTTAGGGGTAATCGTGGGTGTTTTTTGTTCAGCGATTCCATGTTTGCTCAAGAGCCTGACAGACAGCAACCGGACCAACCAAAGCAGTTTGCTTCTTTGTCTGATCTAGTTGCCCTCTGGCAGGTTCTTTGGGTTTTAGTCCCCTGTCGCATATTTTCTTGGGTTGTGGTCACGGTGGACTGCCTTTTGGGCTTTTTGGTTCTGATCAGATTTGTGTTGACTTGGCGGAGGTGGGCTCAGACATCAAAGAAGTCAAGTTCAGGACATCAATCAGTTTGGCTTTATGGTTTCGCTGATTAATGTCCTGGGCTCGGCATTTGATTTTCCGTCCGTGTTTGTTTAGGGAGTTCTGTTGGTTTTAGACGATGACCGGTAGGCTGTTTTGTTTTGGTAGGACTAGACTGTTGTGACTGTTTTGGGGCTTGGGGTGGGTGGGATCGTGGTTATTTAAGTTGCTCGGGGGGAGATTAAGTTCGTGTTCATTGAATCATGAGTTTAGTGGCAATCTTTGGGAGTAGTTTGGTGGAGAGGTTATGATGTTATTGTGAGGATGGATCCCTTGGCGTGCCCGAGCCTGTTATGTTTGAAGGACGCGGCAGTATGCGGGTAGAGACATACCCCGAAGAACTTTACCAGAAGATGATCCAGGCATCCCCTCGCATGGTCATCCTGCAGTTGGGTGGGAATGATGTGCAGCCTGGCGGAGATCCCCGTGTGGTCCTGGAGAGATTGTTGGCGTTGGAGAGGCGATTGAGGGAGGAAGCCGGCATTCAACATGTCCATTACGTAGAGACCCAGCCCAAGAGGCACACCCCTGGCCTGATGCAGAAGGAGTTCCGTCGACAGATGAAGTACATTAATCGGCGAATGCACAAGAGGATGCCCGGGAGGGTTATTCGACTGAAGGATGGGTGCTTTCCCCAGCATTTCCTTCATGATGGCGTACACTTTAATGAGCAGGGGAACCGGCGCTATCGACTGCAGCTTGGACGCATGGTAACTCGGGTTTTTGGGCGGCCCAAGTGAAGTCTTACGCTCATTGAATGTTTGGCAGGGAGCCTGCCGAACGGCCCTTTTAAGGGCCCACCAGTCTCTGAGAAAGAGGAGCTTATGATCTAAAACACAGTTGGGGTGGTGAGCTGATTACCACAGAGTACCCTGAGGGTGAGAATGAGTTTGCGAGTGAGTTTGCAGCGGGATTACTGTAACCTGGTACCAACTTGTATTTTTATGCCATAATAGACCTGTATTGAGAGACCGCCCCTTTGAAAGACTGAAACCATGACAAAAACTTCTTACCTTTTCTGGAATTGGAAAATCCATTGTGTTATACTAACACAAAAGTATTAAAACCTCTTAATTGGGTTTCAATTGCTAACTCATTAAAGATTGAGATGTTTTTATAAGACCGGTGGCGTCTACTTTCGCCTACAGTGCACTTTCGCCTACAAAAATTATCAGGTAAAAGTGTAGGCAAAAGTGCACTAATTAAGGTATGGATATTACTAGATAATTACATGCTCTACCTACAATAAACGGACTGACCAACCATTTTCTAATGTTATGTGTTTTTTTCTTATGTTATGCGTTTGTTTGTTACAAATAGAACATGAGTGTAAGATAGTTGTTTTAGACAAATATTGATTTGTTTTTAAAAGTACAAATCAACTTGCTGAAATAGCCTCAGTTAGAACAAGTACAGTGTTTGTTGTTTTTAAGACAAACTACTGATATGTTTTTAAAGCATAAATCAACTTATTAGCATGGCCTCAGTTAAAACAATTTTTTTTGTTTGTTGTTTTTAAGACGCTCAACTTACAGACAACAAACACTGTTGTTGTTGTTGTTGTTGAAGACAGAAGACATATCAACTGCTGATTAATTACCAAATCAAAGACTGTAGTTTGCAATAATAAAGTAATCAGCCTCAGATTTGTGAAAACTGTGAACATCGAAATGTACATATATAGAGGCATGGCAATGTTTAGTCAGAGTTACCAAAATGGCACACCTCCAACGTGTGGAGTATGCACAGTCTCAAAGAGGTGGAATGCAGGTTCTGTTTAATGGTTACAGATATAGACTGAATAACCGTAGAAAGTCATGTGTGCACTGGAAATGTGTTGACTCTGGTTGTAATGGAAAATGCACAACTGTAGATGATTTTGTCAAAAATGTAACTTTGCATAACCACCCACAAGAGCAGGAAGAAGTTAATAAATTTTTAGAAAATTTGCGTCAGCGTTGTCAGAGTGAAATTGCGCCGATCCAAACTATTTACGAAGAAATCAGTACTATTCAATGAGACTTGGCTATTGACATTCCATCATATACAAGTTTAAAGAGTGGGTTGTATAAGAGACGAAGGAAAACTACACCAGCCCTTCCAACTTCACCGTGACACACGAGGCTGCTTTTTTCACTATACACAGGCTATATCGAAAAAGGTTCAGAAGTTGGAAATGGTTAACCAGTACCGGGACAACGAGGAAGTGCATAAATGGGTGCGTCGTGCAGCTGCACTGCCACTTTTACCAATTCAACAGGTTCAAGATGTGTGGATTGAAGCGATGGGTGATTCACCAGATGTAGTGCAAGTAATGGCATTTAATGACTATATGGTTGAGAATTGGGTTGATGAGGAGGCTCGTTTTCCTCCACCAATTTGGAACCAACACAGTAACATTGGTCCTAGAACCAACAACCATCTAGAGGGATGGCAGTGTCACCTCAATAAGACTGTCCAACGTGCTCACCCCAACATATTTGCTTTTGTAAATGTGCTTCAAAGACTTGAAAAAACACAGAGAAACAAACTTAGCCAGTATATGCATGGTGCACGTCCTCCTCCACGAAAACGACAATACCGTGAGCTTGATCAGAGACTTCTAAGACTCAAAGATCAGTTATCTTTAGGACAAAAGTCGCCAATGCAGTTTCTTGATGCAGCTGGGCACCTGGTAAAATTGGGATGTTAACTTGCAATAAGTAAAGTACTGTGTTTATAAATTTTATATTTCATCGAGCTCTCCATGGAATAATGGCAGACTGGTGCCATCAATGAAGCGCAACAAGTTACATATTTGAGTAAAAATTCTATATAAAGTGTCAGGTTCTGCTATTATTTCATGGAGAGTTCGCTCATGCAGCCTCTCCATGGAATAATAGCAGACTCTGGTGCCACCAATGCAGCACAATAAATTACATATTGGAGCCAAAATTCTATATTAAGTGTCAGGCTCCGCTATAATTTCATGGAGAGTTCACTCATGGGCCTCTCCATGGAATAATAGCAGACTCTGGTGCCACCAATAATGCGCAACAAATTACATATTTGTATTTGTTTACATACAAGCCGCATTAAATTTGTGAACTACAGAATATTGCTTGCAGTGCAACTTGCATCTATTCTCATAAATGTTGTGCCCACAAGCAACATTAATCTTCCAAGACATTTCTTTTGTTGGTTTTTCCCACTAGGTCGGGTCAGGAAATTGTTTTACCCCAAAGTCCTGCTCACAAGCCCCATAGAGTTTTTTGGGATATTTTAACCAAGAATTCAGTATAGTTTGTAACAGCCAAGTAATACTTCTTTTTTATCAAGCCTGGTGCAGAAATATGAGATATCCACAAATATCTTTCATCTGATATTGTTAAAAAGGAAAGTATCCCCTGCACATTTGTAATCTGTGTGGGAATTAATAATATCCCTTAGGACATTTTGGGAAAATCTTTTGAGCAACAAAGGTCATTGTATGCAGATCTTTGTTCCCAATTTCTCAGTCTGAAGACTGCCGCTCAGCCTGCCCACACAGACAATAATATTGTGATAGCGACCGTTCCAACAAAGGAGCTTTTTAACAGCATTACAAAAGTCTATTCTTCATGCGCCGTCGCAAATCACACCAGAACATCAGGGTGCATTCAATGAAGTCGTTGATAAATTTAATGTATGCTTCATGAATAAGTTCAACGAAAGCGAGACCGGGGTTCATGTGCCATTGCATCCACAATTGTCTATTCATCGGGGTGTGGTAGACAAAGGATGTCTCCTGTAGAATACACAAAATTATATGATGGAATCCATCCTGAATTTCACCTGAAAGAAAAGTGTCAGCAGCTGTCTGCCATTGCCAAATTTAATTCATAAACCACTGACAAGATATATGCATTTTATTTTTTGAATATTTCACTGCAGTAAATTGCTACATATTGTTTGCATTCTTAATATAGTGTCCACAAGTCACATTAACTTTGTGAACTACAGAATATTGCTTGCAGTGCAACTTGTATCTTTTCTCTCCTCATTATTAACTGGTAGAGTGCTGGAAGCCCATATTTGGGGTTTATTCTCAAGTACAGGTTCTTCAGCTTGAAGGCTCATATTCAGTGGATGTGCTTTGTACTATCTTTCAAGTGACATCATTTAGTCTGTAAGGGTTTGCCTTGTTACAATTTATGGGAGAGTGCCCATAGGCACTCTCCCATAAATTGTAATAAGGCAAATACATGTGTACAAGATTTGATGGCCAAATATAATTTAGCACTCTACCAGTTAATGTTGTGCCCAAAAGCCACTTTAATCTTGCAAGACTTTTCTTTTGTTGGTTTTTCCCACTAGGTCGTGTCAGGAATTGTTTTACCCCAACGTCTTGCTCATAAGCCCCCATTTAGTCTTTTGGAATATTTTTTCCAAGGATTTAGTATATTTTGTAGGCAAACACAGTGCCTGCACACCCCATTGTTTCAAGATTTATCATCATTTCAGCTCTTGAATTCAACGTTGTGCCCACAAGCAGTTGTGTTTTTCCAGGTATTGCCATTAAAATCGGTACATTTTGTTTCCTATCGTCATGCCCATAAGCCACGTTAGATCATTTCAAACATTTCCAATAATTTCAGCTTTATAGTGTCCAAATGTTATCCACACAAGTCATGTTAGGATGATTAAAGAATTTCTCATGGTTTCAGCTCACTTCTTTTCTAACGTCGTGCCCACAAACCACGTTTTGTTTTTCAGGTATCATTAACCCTTTGAATCCTAGTGGTATCTTCCATATCAGTTCAATGGCAGCAACGGGAAGAGTCCATATTCTTTATTTGGCGGTAGACCAATTAATATTTTCAATGTGCTTGTTAGTTCAGGTTAAAATCAGCAGATTTTGTTTCCTATTGTCATGAACATAAATCACAGTAGCTTGTTTGAAATTTCTTCCATAGTTTCAACTGCCATTGTACAGGGCTGGGGTAATTGTAATTGGTAATTGTAATTACCTGTAATTAATTACTTTTTTTAAAGTAATTGGCTGTAATTGGTAATTGAGGATTTTTTCAATTACTTGTAATTGTAATGTAATTAATTACATTGAAAATTCTCCTGTAATTGCAATTACTTTTCAATTACTTTCAATTACATTTATCAAAAACTATTTTCAAAACTTACATTCAGCGTTCCAAAATCCAGTATGTTTCAATACTTATGTCTCTCTTATAACAGTATTAGTATCTATGGTGTTGAGATTTGTTTGATGAATTGTTTGCAAGAGTGTGTTTAGATAATGATAACATTGCTTGGAGTGCTTGTGCTGAGAGAATCATTTGAATGTCAAATAGCTTATGTTTTGATAATCATGTTTTCTTCTTACAGTAATTCTCTTTGGTCTTTTTCACTCAAAAAATGTTAAGCTTGTCTTTTAAAATAAACTATGTCTGCACAGAGTTATAAAATACCCCTGCTTTCAACTTATTCTCATTGAGCTTGGAAATCCTGCAGAACGATGCAGGCCGATGGATAACGGGGTCGAGTAATGCCGCAGCGCTAGAAGCAATCAGGGGTGAGCTTGGGTGGATGAGGATCAAGGACAGGATAAACGTATTATAACTCGGTTATCTTAATTATTTGGTAAATCTCCCCGACAACCGATGGTGTAAAGTAATGTTCCTGGGAATTTTCAACTCAAATATCAAGACAGGGTGGATAGTCCAAGTGTGGGAGCTAATAGAGAACTACTCATTGGAGATCTCGGACCTAGACGTTGGAGCAAACCAGGGTAAAAAAATCGTCAGAGAAAGGGTCATGGAGGATGGTAACCGTAATTGGCAAGAGGGGGTTAAATCAAAGAGGTCTTTGGGTGACCTGCGTGATAAAGAGAAGCCTGGTTTTGAAGAGTACCTTGATGGCACCTTTGGGGGTCACTGTTGTTCAGGCTGAGGTCGCGATCCCTGGAGCTGAGGGGAAAAATTGGGAAAGACGGTGAAAGGGAGTGCCAGGTGTGTAACTTGGATATGGTGGAGACCCTGGAACACTTTCTTCTAGAATGCCCAAAGTATCATCCTAAAAGAATGAGATTCACTGGGAGTATAATGGGGAAGTGGGATGGGAGAAGGAGGGACATATGGTTAGGGGGAGACTCAAAGGAGAGGGTTAATATGCTAATCGGAGAGATTGGGAAGAATGGGACAAGGGATATTATCAAGCAGTTCGTCTCCGAGTGTTGGGAGGAGAGGAGAAGCGTGGGAATAGGGAGGCAGTTGGGAGTACAGAGGTAACCATGGCCTTCTCGTCCGAGAACCGCGACAAATCAGCGGCTGGCCAAAGTGTTATTATTATTATTATTATTATATCACTTAGTGTTTCATTATAAACATGTCTAGTTTAACTTTGCATTTTGACATACCAGATAATGCAACAGGAACTATAAAAGCAAGATGCAAACACTGCACATCAGTTATTTCTGGATCATAGAAATGTACATCAAACCTTCTAACTCATCTAAAAGTAAGATTTTTAAAAATTAACATTATTAATTGACTCTTTACCCAATGTGAATAGCAGACAACACTTGCAAAATAAATTCTCGAATGACTAAAAATGTTCAACAATGTTTGTCTCAATCAAAAACATAGCTTTTCACCCCTCATCGGAATAAGCTTGTTCCAATGAGGGGTCATAAGCTATGTTTTTGAGACAAAAATTAAAAACAAAATTGAATTTGAATGGAGATTTTTGCAATAAACTGTATTTATGAGTTTCAGTTAAGGCATGAACACTTTAATTCAAAACTACATTAGTTTCTTTTGTCCCAATTTGTGTTTCAATTAGGAGATTAACACTTGAATCTAAAACTATGTTTAGTTTCTTTTGTCCAATTCGAGTTTCAATTAGGGGATTAACTGTACTGAAAGAAAACCAATTAACTTGACTTGCTGATCTAACTCATTCACTTCAAACCTGATAGATGTGCCCTTAGAGACGATACATTTAAAAAACTAATGATGGTAAAATGCAATAGTCACATACCCCCATAAGATGTGCTAATGTAAAAAAAGGTATATGTTAGTCTACACAAAATAAATTAATTGGTTCTCAGGCAATTCTTTTTTCAAATCAGGGAATTATGTGAGTTTGCAATATATTTGACTTGTTATAATTTATGAGAGCGTGCCTATAGGCACTCTCTCATAAATTGTAACAAATCAAATATATTGCAGCACAAAAAAATAAATATACATCTGATGCATTAATGAAAAAAATTAAAAAGTTTAGAGTCTCCTGAGTTTGTACTGATATTGTAATACACTGAAAGACAGTAAAAAGGTTCAATTCCATTAGGGATTGCATTATTTTTTTGCCTAAGTTTGAATTGTTTTTCTCAAAAAAAATGTGTCATAAGATGTGCTAATGTACAAAAAAGATATGTACATATTTTATTTGTTTTTGTTAGAATTGAAAGTTGAAAGTAATAAAGTACATGTATGGATCTTTACTGAGTGTTTCTTGTTATTTCATATTGCAATAAAGTATACACTACATTGAGGGTGGATTACGACCAAATCACCTGACAGTTGTATTTTCCACTAATATAAATTCATAATTTCTGAGAAAGGGCTTAAAAAACCACTTGCAAATGTTCTGTTGATAGACCTCCATGTTAACCCTGGGGTCCACCAAAAGATAATTTGTCAGTGATTTCTCCAAAAAGTTGTGAAAAGTAATTGAAAGTAATTAAAAGTAATTAATTACTTTTCAAAAAGTAATTGTAATTGTAATTAATTACTTTTAAAAAACAAGTAATTGTAATTGTAATTGCATTTTCCCAATGTAATTGTAATTGTAATTAATTACTTTCAATGTAATTGACCCCAGCCCTGCCATTGTATCCCAACGTCATCCCCACAAGCCATGTTAGGTTGATTGAAAGGTTTCTCATCGTTTCAGCATATTGTGTTTTTCAGGTATTCAAATCAGAACACAATCGTGTCCACAAGCCATAGGTCATTTTAAGTTTTTCTCATAGTTTCAGCTTTCTTCAATTGCAACGTTGTGCCCACAAGCCACATTTTGATTTATTTCGGATATTTTTTTCCAAATTAGGCATTTCTTGTATGATAACGCTGTGCAGACAAGCTGCGTTGAAAGTGCCGAAATTTTCTTTACGTTCATTTGCTTGATTTCCAAATTTTTAATAATTACAGTTTATAAAATTTATACCAAGAGATGGGTGAACTGAATTTGAAAAGGAACATTACCCAGTGGGGACATTTGGCATTGGCAGGGGCCGACATGCAAAGCTGCGAAAGAAATCAGTTGCTGCAGCGGTTCAGTCATTGGCCTCCGTGCACATTAACTGGTAGAGTGCTAAGTTATTTTTGGTTATCAAAATTTGTTCATGTGTCTTTGCCTTGTTACAATTTATGGGAGAGTGCCAAGAGGCACTCTCCCATAAATTGTATCAAGGCAAACCCATATAGACTAAGTAATTTCGCTTCTAAGATAATGTGATGCACATCCACAGAATATGACATGTTCAGGCTGGGGTACCTGCTTTTCATATTAAAGCCCTGATAGTGGCTTCTAGCACTCTACCAGTTAAAAGTCAAAGCTACACTTCAGCAATTGCAGTTCCTACAAAGGTGACATTGACTAGAGCCCATAATCCACCACTTGAAGGTTATAGATTGTTGAATCTCCCAATGTTATCTTCTCATTTCCAAGAGCTGTGCCTTCATGTAGCTATGTGTGAGCATGGAAGAATTTTAAGTGAGAAAGACAAATATCCTATCACTATCTTGGCTGAGGGTAAGCCCAGGGGGCTATCAGCAGTTTGATTGCACAATGCCATGGTTGTGGCAAGCAGTTCAATATTGGTGGCAACCCAAAAGTTATGACAAGTGGTGGGTCCCAAAGGATGGATGTGAATATTAGGGCTATTTGGGCAAGTATGGTGACAGGAGGAAGAGCTGCTCAACTGAATGAGCTATTTTCCACTCAGAACTGCCCCAGCGTAAGTGCCACAACATTTTCTTCTATAGAGCATGAGATTGGAAAATGGTGGCAGAATTTCACTGATCAAGAGCTCATAGCCCATGCTGGAAATGAGGAACGTGAGCTTGAAATTGCTCGGATATCCATTTTAAACACTATTAATTGAAAATAGAATGTTTTCATTTTTGGAATTCACTTTAAAAAATGTCCACACTCCAGTATAAGTATTTCCAATAGTTCCTTGAATGCAGCACCTATGTAACGACATGTAACTAACTTACCCAAAGCATTGTTACAGCCTTAGTCATCATATATTTTCATGTAGCATGTGATATGGCAGTTACCATTTTTTTATAACCAGAAAGTGTGACTAACCCTGTTAATAAAAAAAATTCATTTCTAACTGAAAAACTAACCCTGTGCACTGTACAGCCTTAGTGTAAATGTGATCTACGTCAGCTCTTTACCCAATGTGATTGTCAAAACCAGTCAGTACTATTCAAACTCAGCTTAAGAACCCTCATTGAGTTTGTTTTTAGTGAATTCCAAAAATCAAAACATTCTATTTTCAATAAATAGCTTGTTTTTAGTGAAGGCAGAAAGTTCCAGCAATAACAGTCATTTGTGATGGCAGATGGTGCAAACGTACTCATAAGCACAGTTACAATGCTCTTGGAGGTTATAGGTTGTTGAATCATTATTGGTGTCGAGATTAAAGAAAATTTGCATATTGGTTTCCGAAACAAGTTCTGCTGCACTTGTGTCAGAGCACGTGGTAAGCAATGTGGACCTCCTCCAGCCCATGACTGCTTTGCTAATTGGTCAGACAGTAGTCATTCAATGGAGTCTGACAGCATCACTGAAGGCTTCCTTCAAGCAGAGCAGAAACATGGTGTTCGATAGATGCAAGTTATTGGGGATGGAGACGGTAGCGTATATGCAAACATCATTGAAGAAGTGCCTGCGTGGGAGCCCTGAGGTTAAAAAGCTTGAATGCGCCAATCATTCTTGCTAGTGCCTCCAATTGAATTTAGAAAAACTGGTTTTAGACAAGCCTCATTATAAAGGTCCAGGCAAGTTGACAGAAGCAGTTCGGATTCATTTAGTCACTGGTGTAGATTGTGCCCTACATATGCGGTCCTTAGGTCCTGATATAATGTTGCTGAAACATGACAAAGAACTTAATTTTCAACATTTTTGGAAAACATGACAACTGCACAGATTTCTGTAAGGTGAGTTCAGAATTCTCTGGGGCTCATCTTCCCCAGTTATCGTTGAAACCTGCTGAAGATAGGAAAAAGCATGATTCTGTAGGCACTGTGTTGCCATGCACATCCGACTTGTGGAATGATGGAGTGAGTGAAGTTTGTGAGGAACAATGCAGGTTTTATTCTGGATTGCAGATTACAGATTTGGACTCGATGCTGGCTGATGTTGCTGCTCTGCTTGATAGATTGGCCTCCAAGTCATAGATTAATTGGAAATTTCACAACAAATCTTGCCGAGTGTTGGATGTCTTTGAGCTGCAAGTTTGATTGTGGCAAATTTTATAATTGTGTCAAAAAGGTTCATGGCATACCAGATCTTTTGGTGCATCTTTAAGGCAAAATCTTGGTGTATAGTGGTCATCGAAAATGTTTGAAATTGCAACCGAAACGTCAGCAGGCTCTGCGTTCCTGAAACATTATTCAAATGTATTAAGGGCTAACATTGCTACAAAAAAGTACAAAAATAAACAAGACACAGCTACTAAGTTGAAGAGAAGGAAGCGGAAAATGAGAGCTGCTGCAGAGTCCTCTTCCAAAAAGGCCAAAAAAGAATATGGACCAGAAGCTTTTAACATAACTTGATGTTACCTGTACCAAACTTGAGGTTTTGAAAGATGATTTTTTCCATGGCAACGTACAAGTTTGTTAGGGTGAAATTGCAACCATAGAGTCTTGAGACAAAGTTACAGTCATCATCTGACAGGTGGGATCGTGGACGCAGAAACAGACTGACTGCATCGCATTTTGGTGAAATTGTATCTTGCAGCCCAGTCATCAAAATAGCCATTTGGATAAAATGTTTTCTTTATACAGTGGAGACCACTTAACTGGAAATCTCTTAATTGTATATCCCTGTTAATTGAATATAATTTTCAAACACAAAACCATTTACCATACTTTCAGTACAAATTTGATCTGTTAATTGCATATGGATTGGAGAGTAAACTCCTGTTAATTGTATATAAATTTTAGTAATATGTCGAAAAAATTACTGTGACACGCACCAAATTCCCCTTATTTATCAACCTTTTTGGCCTCCCTACATCCAATACAGGCATTTATTCTATTATATCTTGTTTGACAGAGCTCTATGAGCTCTGTCAAACAAGATATAATAGAATAAATGCTCAGTTTACCTCCAGAACACAGGAAACTGACCAAATCCCTGTTAATTGTATACTCCTGTTAATTGAATAATTTTCACTGGCAAAATGGATATTCAATTAAGAGGATTCTACTGTAGTAGTTTCAAAGGTCATCAGACTATGAAGTTTGGTCCAAGGTCTCTCTTCTATATATATATATATATATATATATATATATATATATATATATATATATATATTATTTATTTATTTATTTATTGGTGTTTAAGGTCACATACTTATGCACAATGGCTAATCATGATCATGACAGTTTTACAGGTGGAGGAAGCCGGAGTACCCGGAGAGAACCACCGAGCATTGACGAGCAACTGTCAGCTCCTCAACATTCTAACTCTGTTCAAGCTCCACTCAAGCAGGGTTACAGCTGTTGAAGACATGTGCAGCATCGATGTGCAGTACGCCTTAGTACACGGAGTCATCGTGCCCCCATGTAGGCAATCAGGATAAAGTGCCTTACCCAAGGACACAACGTGGGTCGTCCCGGACGGGGATCCAACTCGGGACCTCTAGCATAGAAGTCCAACAGTCTACCACTGAGCCACCGCCAACCCATATATTTCTATATATATTTCTATATGTAAAGTTATCCAACTGAACACTGTCGGAAGGAAGACTGTTGGGATAAAGTTAAAACGCACTTTTCGGCGAGCAGGCCGGGGAGAGAGGGGACATATTCGCCCGCTGCCCCCACCTGCTTACCGAATTTCTAAAGATAGCAGGTACTTATTGGCAATCACTCAGTTCAAATTGAACGTCTGTCGGCGATATTTATTAAACCGGGTAGAGCAGTTATGGATTAATTGGAACAAATTTTGCGTATCTCCATTTTTCATGCAATAAAATATCAGGTTGACCACAATGAACCTGCTGTCTGTACACAAAACTATCACCTTGATCATCTGGACGGGAAAGAAATATTACTTCCCCAGAGTGTTTGTAATCAAATCTTGCCAAATCATAAACTGACACTGTCTGCACTTGCCTCAGGGCTCAAGAAACAGTAGGGGGAGATTAAAAACTCTCCACTGTTGATTAAGCACTTTGGTTAGTGTGAACACCCAGTAGGTTCCCCTCTTGGTGGGTACCCTGGGACTAATTAGAGCCCTACTCCCCTGCTGGATCGTTTGAACTATAAAAGTTCAGTTACCACCTGCACACATCAGACTTGCTTCATAGCTCCTGACGAAGAAAATCAATCTCGAAAGCTAGAGCCAGACAGTGTTTAGGTAAAATTCTTTGATGTTCTCCAGTTTTTTAGGTAAATATTTTAGTTTCAATTAGTTTACTTTTATATGTTTTATATGTACTAATATTTTAGGCTTACTGGGTTTCTTTTTCCTCTGCGGTGTTTTGAATAGGATATATCTTTTTGGAAATTTAAAATGGATGACAAAAGATGCAGCAAGAGGGGAAACCGCTGGTCAAATTTTGGCAACCCCAGACCAGGAAATGTGGCTGGAATAGGAGCCCAATGTACGAGGGATTTGCACGTGCTGTAAAGGCCTTTTACAGGGTGCTCCAAATCCTACACCACCTAGCTTATTTGAAGCACTGTGTGAAGAAGGGGATCCACCCTTCTTTTATTCACCGGGAATTGCAACGTAGGGATGCGTCGATAAAGCTAACAGTGGACAAGGACCACACCTCCCCTGGGCTTCATAAAATCGCAGATGCTAATGAGTGGGCTCGTTCGGTCTGCATTGAGCATTATAAATGGAGTCTAGAAAAACAGAAAATCGAGATTTCCCAGGCCTTTAATTCAAAAGGTCTCGATTTTAACCTGATTTGCAATGTGGCTGTTAGATGGGGCAGGAAAAACTTTGGCAAAAAATTACAGGACTCCACTGTCGGACATTTCCAGTTTTATTTCTAAAATTAACAAACCTGCTAGTGATGATGTGGGTAGAATGCACAACAGAGAAGCGCATAGAGGCTCTCACTCTGTGGGGCATTCTACTCGGGTTATTGCGTCCAAGCAAAACAGGCTCCTCGCTCCTTGATTTCACCTTCAGCTCAGAGACTCACGGAAACTAGCTCCGCACCTACAGGTAGGAAAGTGGTTCATAGTCCTGTGGCCCCTTTTGCTTGTTTCTAAACCTGTATCTTCAGCTGTACCACCTCTCACTCCGACCTACACACCTCTGTCTTCTCGTACTCAGTCAAAAACTTCTGTTCTCACCCTTTCACTTCTGCTTCTCCTAGGCACTCCACGCCTCCAGCCACTAAACAAACTAACTTGTCCCTTGATCCAAATTTATCGTCCGCCCATGTTGTGAACCTTTCGCCCACCGGTTCTGTCAAGTGAACGCAGAGTCTGGATAAAAAAGACCTTTCGGCAAACACTTTCTGGCGGTTCCGACATGGTCCAAACAAACAAGAGTGGTTCTTACCGGCTGGTACAAAAAAAGTTCTATTGTGGGGTGCATCAAATTTGTCTAGGATAAATTTTCCAGTCCACAAAGAACTGCAAGTCGAATGTTACCCAGGGGCCACTCTAAATAAATTTCAAACTATGGCCAAAAACTATCAAAGAAACAGTACTTATCCAAAGAAAGTGCTGTTGAACATTGGCATCAATTCAAAAGACATCCCAGCATTGAAAATTGTTAAACAAGTGCGCTTAATGCTCTCTGAAGTTCGAAACACTTTCCCCAATTCAAAAATTTATTTTGCTGAGATAAATTATTCCTTGGAACTCTCACCTTCGGAATGGCAAACACTTGACCTGATCAATAGTACAGCCGGGTCTAGCAAAAATGTTACTCTGGTTCCAAAGCTCCCTGATTCGGATTACGCTGTTTCGAAGGACGACCAATACAGAGTACACTGGGACGAAAAAAAATGCAAACACCATCTACAAACAATGGCTTTCCCACTTATATTTAAACTAATTGCAGGCAGGGCAATGGCCAGCCCTGTTGATCTGGGTCTAGGTACTAACATTGTTAATCTAACAAATCTCTCTCTCTCACAGGACGAAAAATCTCTCTTGGGTCAGGGATTAACATTTTTGCAGACTCCAATCAAGTGAGACGAGAAATTAACCATATTAGATCAATTTCTTTTAGATCTCTGTAAGAAAAAAGGGTCTTCTCCCGATATTATTTATGATGATATTAAAGCACCAGAGATGAAGCGATTATGTTTTCCATTCTACAAACAAATTGCTTTCACTGATTTCTTTGGTGAAACCTCGAGCAATAAGCAACCCTGCACGGAAAAAACAGGCTGGGTCCCCGAACCGAAACAAGTGGACCCAGAAATCTAAATTTTATAGTAAATTTCCTTTCTTATTATACCTACCACAAT
The DNA here is from genome assembly GCA_031216915.1 of Pictodentalium vernedei. Taxonomy (NCBI): domain Eukaryota; kingdom Metazoa; phylum Mollusca; class Scaphopoda; order Dentaliida; family Dentaliidae; genus Pictodentalium; species Pictodentalium vernedei. The sequence continues at coordinate 675,906,043 of CM062295.1, read as the reverse complement.
TGTTTACTACAGGCTTGCACTACAGTGGAAGTCCCTAACTCGGATAAAATACTCTCTATTTTTGTCTTTCCCAAGCAAGTTGGGAAAGAAAAGTGGTGCAAAAGCACCAATAAAAATAAGCCAAAACTGGGTCGAGTGCAACCGGCGCAGACCCAGTACGGGACGCTCTCTCCCAAGTACAACTCCACGACTTCCGTAGCCAGTGCGCATACCGTCTCTAAAGACTCATTCTTTTTGAATCCGTAAACGTTAGAGTTATGTGATCAGCGGGGAGGAAAGATTCTTTACCCGTAAAGAAGACGGGAGGGCCTCCATGTAAACAATTGTGGTAGGTATAATAAGAAAGGAAATTTACTATAAAATTTAGATTTCTTATCAACCTACTCACAATTGTTTACTACAGGCTGAATAGACAAAAGGCTGGAGGGAATCGCATAACCAACCCCCACATAACCCTAGTGCACTGGAACCGTGAAGCAGAAGGAAGAGGTCCCGAGGCTTATCAACCATAATGTCGCAATCATTGGTAAAGGACAATGAAAAGAGACATATGAGCCTGTGTGACACACAGACAGAAAAAAGGGGCAGTAACAGCACAAGGTTGAAACTGACCTTCAAGAAGCCTAATGGCTATGGCAGACAACAGCCTGAGCAGAAGAAAGAGGACCCAAGGCAAAAAGGTCCTCCGACTGCTCCTGCAACTGGCGTAAATAAAAGGTGGAGAAAGTAGAAGCATTTCTCCAGTAGGCTGCCTGCATAACATCCGACAACTTGACGGAGTTAGAATAAGCCCAAGAGGTAGACAGTGCCCGCACCTCGTGGGCAGAAATACGATTGGTAATACAATCGCCAGCTGCTAAACGACTATAAGCCGTACGAATAGCAAGACAAATCCATCGAGAAATGGATTGAGGAGAGATCTTCTGTCGACCCGGAATGAGAGACAGAAAAAACCGTTTTCTGCCCTTCCGTATGAAGCGTGTCCGATCAAGATAAATGCGAATAGCACGGACCGGACAGAGCAAAGGGCGAGTACCCTCAACAGAGGGAAGAGCCCTGATACAGATAGGAGGAGGAGTAGTATCTGGTAACTGATTCTTAGCCAAAAAGGAGCAATCAGTGGTAAAAGTAACACTGTTGGGAGAACTCCTAAAAAAGGCCGGGTCAACCGAGAGGGCGTGAAGCTCACTAACCCGTCTGGCCGAAGCAAATGCCATCAGAAAAGCCGTCTTGTATGTGAGAAATTGCATATCCACCTGGGATAAAGGTTCGAACGGCGCCCCCCCCAAGCAAAGCAGCACCCACGAAAGATTCCATCGTGGAGTGAGCTGCAAAGTCCGAGGCCTTTTCAAAGAAAAGTGCCGAACAAGCTTGGAGAGGTAAGGATTAGTGCCGATACGACGCTTCCCCACATAAGAAAAAGTCTCTGAAAGCATAGACCTGTAACCTTTGATGGTAACAGGCTGGAGACCCCGAGAATCAAACAGATATACCAGAAACTCCGCAATCTGTGAAATCGAAGGATTGGCATAATCAACAGAGTGATCAGCACACCATCGACAGAAGACCTTCCATTTAGCTGCATAAGCTAAACCAGTGGAGTGCCTCCTTGAAGAAGAAATGCACTCCACTGCTCGTCTCGAAAAACCTCTACGGAGGAGACAGGACCTGACAAAAGATATGCGTGAAGGCACAATGAAGTCGGGTCGACGTGAAACCTCCTCGGGCGACCTTGACAAAGAAGGTCGCGACGTAGCGGGAGACGTGCCGGAACCGCCGCCATCAGCGAGCGGAGCTGATTGATCCACACCCGCTGAGGCGACAGGGGAGCGATCAGAATGATTCGACAACTGCAGGTTCGAATTTTGGCGAGAACCTGAGGAAGAATCGGAACCGGCGGGAAGGCGTAGCCGACTAGACCGTTCCAATCGAGTGACAGAGCGTCCACGGCAAAAGCCAGAGGATCTGGACACGGGGACACGAAAGTGTCCACCTGATGGTTCCAACGAGTCGCAAAGAGATCGATGTGGGGACGTCCCCAGAGATCGCAAAGCGACTGGAACACTGCCCTGTGAAGCATCCACTCGGTGGAAATAACCCTGCCCTGTCGGGACAGGGAGTCGGCTAGGACGTTCAGACGACCGGGAATGTGACGAACAACCACCCCGGCGTGAACCTCCTGAGCGAGCAGTAAAAGATCCCGAGCTAACTCGTACATCGGAAGCGAGTGCGTGCCGCCCTGGTTCCGAACGTAAGCAACCACTGTCGAATTGTCGGATAGTAGAAGGACCTGGCGAGTCGACAAGTGAGGGATCCACTGCCTGAAACTCAGAAGAAGAGCAAGAAGCTCCTTCTGGTTGATGTGTAGAGCTGCTTGATCCTGGTCCCACATCCCGTGTAGGGAAAGACCGAGAGGATCCAACGTCGCACCCCATCCGAGATCGCTGGCATCTGCCGTCAGGACGCGATCGGACGTGGGTAAGTCCAGCGGAACACCCTGCGTAATCCACTGAACATCTGTCCAGGGAAGAAGGTGAGGATACAGAGAGTCCGGAAACGGAAGCACCTGATCCAGAGAATCTACATTCGGTCTCCAACGACTGAGCAGAAAGTGTTGGAGAGGTCTGACACGCAGCCGACCTAGAGGAATGAGATCCGTCACCGAACCGCAGAGACCGATCAGCCGGAGAAAACTCCGAGCGGTCGCGGACCTGGACTGGGACAGAGTCAGAGCAAAAGCTGAGAGAATCACAGCCTTGGCCTGGGGAACAGCCACCAAATTGAATTTGGTTTGGAAAGACATCCCCAGATGACAAAACGACTGAGAAGGGACCAGGTCCGACTTCTCCTCGTTGACTCTGAATCCTAGCGACGTGAGCAAGCTCAACAGAGTGGCGACATCCGATTCCAGTAAGGCAGCATTGGAATGCCTCTGGAGGATATCGTCCAGATATGCCGAAGTAGTCACCCTGGACTGTGTGCGATGGAACGCTATCACATGCGACATCAGTCTGGTGAACGCCCAAGGAGCCAGGTTGAGGCCGAAAGGCATGGCCTTGAACTGGTAAACTCGCCCCAGAAAAGCGAACCTGAGATACTTCCGTGACGCCCGATGCATCGGAACGTGGAAGTAAGCGTCTCGCAGGTCGATGCTGGCGGCGAAATCTCCCTGGTGAATTGAATGGCGGACCGACCTGAAAGTCTCCATGCTGAACTTGGGAGCAATGATAGACTGGTTCAGGATGCTCAGATCGATAACCGGTCGGAGTCGGCCGTCCTTCTTCGGCACCAAGAACAGGCGGGAATAGAAACCCACTGACTGAACGTTCTCGACGACCTCGATCGCCCCCTTTGCCAGGAGATTGGCAATCTCCGTGGACAAAAGTTCCCGACGTAAAACGTCTGAAGGAACTGTGGTTGGAAGAGGCACCCTTGACAGAGTGGGGTGCCGTCGGAAGGATATGCGCAGCCCGGACCGAACAACATCTAACACCCATGGATCGGATGTGATGGTGGTCCAATGGTCTGCAAACTCTGCTATCCTTCCTCCAACCTGGGACGAGTCGAGGTGAGGACCTTCATTTCGAGCCCCGACGAGGCCCGCGAGAGGAGAAACCACCTCCTCTGCTAAATGAAGAATCCTGAGACTTCCCTCGATTCTGCCGACCCCTACCTTTACCCCGTGAGTAAGAAGCAGAGGAGGCGGCAGAAGGACCAGCCTTTTGCTTCACAGAGGAAGCAGAAGGGTACTTGTTAGGCTTGGAACGGCCCTTGCCTCCCCGAGAAGGCTGATCAAGCTGACGAAACAGCAGCTGATCTTTGGAATGACGTAGGACGTCATCCCGGACCGTCGACACGGAGCCATGGAAAAGTTGCGGACCTGCCAAAGAAGCAGATCGAAGAGTAGCACGCTGCTCCTCGGGAAGGGATCGTCCTGTGTCCAGCACAGCGTCCCTTCGAACTAATTCCAAATTGGCCGTGTTACAGGCATGCGTGTGAGTAAGGTGCATAAGCGCCTTGGACAGCACACGCAAAGGAGCCTGTACCTCGTCAAACTTATCTGGAGGCAGATAAGCAGCCAAAGCTGAGACGACGTGATCTGAGAGAGAAAGCATGCCAAGCATCTCTCTAGATAAGCCCAACGTGGACTCCAGAGTCGTCATTGGAATGACGGCAGACTTGGGCTTGGAAAGCCCGAGGGAAGTGGAGTCCTGATCCAGAACCGTCAAAGTCTGGCAGACTGACGGATTGGCGGAATCGTAGGAACGATAACGCACAGGAGGCAAAAAGGTGTCAACCCTGGTGAAGAACGAAGTCTTCAAAGCCTTGGAATTCAGCTTGGCATCCAATGCTGAAAAAGCTTCAACCACCTGTACCGACTGGCACGGTCGAAGGCGCCCAGAAGCAGGTTGCTCCATAGGCTGTTGGCGCGCGACCGAAGATCGCGGCCAGGCTGACACTGTCGGCTGGTTAGCAGGTTTGAGCTCAGGCAGAAACCCAAACACAAAGTCAAGAGCCGCCCCCAAGTCCGAAGACTGCTGGCCCTCGACCTCAAGCATGTCGGACTCCTCCCCAGAGTCGGAAGACACATAGCCCATCGTGGGCAAACCAGCCGACGCCCCCCATGGTGTCGGGACACCAGAGGAATCGGAAACCGGCCTGTTTCCAATCCCGGGAGGCGGCGCCATAGGAGGCGCCTGGAAACCACCCATAGCCTCGCTGGAAGCAACAGGAAGGCTCTTTGAGAGAACCTGAGTGAGTAAGGAGAGGGCCTCCCTAAGCTCACTGCCTGTACCGACCGGTTCGACAGGGGAGCGAACCGGCAAAGTGGCTTCACCTCTGACCCTCTTAACCAGCGAAGGGTCACGATCCTCCAAAACACCCGACGCGGGACGACGGGCGGCAGCCGAAACATCTGAAGGCAGACGTGTATAGGGGTACGATGCACCCCGAGGATCAATATTGCGAGAACTCATGAGAGTCACCGCGGACCTCTGCGGGGCAGAAGGTCCAGGCTGCACAAAAGGCGTTGGTCCCCCAAAACTGGCCGTGTGACCAGAGTGAGCGGACGGAAACGCCCCGGAGTTCATAGTGTTTCCACTATGAACATCCGAATCCAAAGACACAACTGTGGTACTCGACGGCGACGAGACCACAGCGATGGGCTCGGCCGGCAGCCCCTTCCGACTTCGCCGAGTTGAAGTCAGGGAAGGCTGGGGCCGATATCCCACGTCTACAGTATCGGACAGTTCTGCAGTCCCCTGCAGCGAAAAGCCGAGGCCGGCTGAAACAGACAACGAAGCAGACGGACCAGCAGCAGTAGTAGATACGTCGAGAGTCGTTGAGGCTGGTGAAATAATGGAGAGAGCACACCGGCTCGGCTCCGAAGGAGGAGTCACAACCCTAGTGACAGCCTCAGATGTCGACTGGAGGGGGACCGTAGTCCCGGAACCAGGCATCTCTACACCAGAACACTCAACGGCTCCCGCAGTATCCACCACAGGAAAAGACTGCACATCCCCCACGGAGGAGGAATAACTCTCACCAGACAGAGTCGGTTCGGGAGGCCCCGAACGACCACGTTCTCCTTTCCCGCGGGAGCGGGAGGCACGGCCACGAGAACGAACGACACGATTTACAGACGCCCAAAAGGTGGAAGACCATGTTCCACAGACACCACACGGCCGCTCGGCCGAACACCCATTACAGGAGGAACACGACGAATGTACATCGTCCACATGCTTAGGCAGCAGACACTGCCCACAAGGAATTGTCCTAGGCATGAAAGAGGTGAGAGGAGCAGAGAAGGTGAGATCAGAAAACAGAACACCCCCAAAGAGAGAAAGGTGACAGAAACAAAGACCCCAGACGGCCGACCGGGAACCACCCAACAGGAAGACTACTCTCAACAGAAAGAAGAAACACTGAAGGAGTGGTACCCCGCTGACACCTAACTCTAACACAATTAAAAAATTTTGCAAAAAAAGCATTAACAATAATTGTGAAATAATCTAAGTCCGAACCGCGTGGCCCGCGAAATTCGCGCGCGACTCGAGAGAGAGCAAATAAATATACATGATGGACATATAATAGAAAAAAGAGAATATAAAACACTGTTCCTGAGAATACAAAGGATACACTGCGGTATAATGAATCAGGAAACATCAAACATCGAGTTGGTGGAACACTGATAAGCGTGCAAAAACATCTCGACACGAAGCGGATTTTAAAAAGAATGGGTCTTTAGAGACGGTATGCGCACTGGCTACGGAAGTCGTGGAGTTGTACTTGGGAGAGAGCGTCCCGTACTGGGTCTGCGCCGGTTGCACTCGACCCAGTTTTGGCTTATTTTTATTGGTGCTTTTGCACCACTTTTCTTTCCCAACTTGCTTGGGAAAGACAAAAATAGAGAGTATTTTATCCGAGTTAGGGACTTCCACTGTAGTGCAAGCCTGTAGTAAACAATTGTGAGTAGGTTGATAAGAAATAAGTAAATCTCATAAAAATTTAATTGAAACAGTCAGTAAAAGAGAGAAAGTTGGGGGATAAACAAAAATCATTGGCCTCCTTGTGGAAAAACGAAAATATTATAAAACCAGCAGATAAATCATCGGCACCTGTACTTATGAGCCGGGAAAATTATATTGAGGAGGCCACCAGGCAGCTCAATAATGCCGAACACTGCAGGAAAATTAATCAACCCCTGTGGCCAGAAAATATATCAAAATTTAATGAAGTATTGAAGGAACTTGCAGATAATAATGGTATTTCAAAAAAACAAATCAAATTTTTGGCACCTCCTCAGGATAAGGTTAAACTTCGGACTTTTTATATTCTTGCTAAAATGCATAAGACAGTCGACACTTGGACTAATTTATTAATTCCTAAAGGAAGGCCTATCATATCAGATTGTGGGTCAGAATCGTATCATATTGCACAATACATAGATCACTATCTTAAACCCATCGCAAACCACTGTGCAAGCTATCTAAAAAACACTGAAGACTTGCTGGCTAAAATTTCTAATCTCAAAATTTCAAATGAAAGTGTCAATGACACTGTAGCTCAACTTGTTGAGACATGTACATGTATAGTATGTGACACAGCAATGACACATCTAGGTAATGACCTGATAACAAAGGTACATATAAAGTATTGTTATGGTCTGTACATAAATACTGACCGTAGCCTGTAACAAATGTATAGGTAAAGTATTGTAAAGGGGGTGACAGTCTGATGCTAAACTAGAAAAGAAATCTCTGAGTCTCAGAGTGGGTCTGACTGAACCCCCAAAAATTTGTTCTCATGGCACAGTGATAACAAAGGCACTCATTCCTGTCCCAAGGTGATAACAAAGGTACCTAAGAAGCTTCGTGAAGATCGGTTCATAAATACGAGCCGTAAAGAAGTTGTGTACAAAAAACTGATTGGACCTAATTTCGGTACAAATGGCCACTGGCAGCCATCTTGAATTTTGGACTGCACCCAGAAACACTCGTTCTCTTCCCAAGGTGATAAAGGTACCCAAGAAGTTTCATCTAGATCAATTCATAAATACAGCCTCCAGCCCAAGCCGTACTGACATGTGCACTTACTGTGCATAAGTAGCACTGAATAAATCAAAGTTCATGTAATTTGCATAATTTCTGCACGAGAAAAATACCTGAATTATATGTGATGTATTCCACGTTACTAAATATTCATACAAAAATTTATTCAAATTATAACTTTCATACAGAAGTTCTGTACAAAAAACTGATTGCACCAACTAAAGTACAAAATGGCTGCCGGACCGCACCAAAAAACACTCGTTCTCGTCCCACGGTGATAACAAAGGTATTCAAAATGTTTCGAAAAGATAGGTTCATAAATAGGGCCTCTAGCCTGAGCCATACTGAACTGTTGACAGACAGACGGCCATCCTAAATAGGGCCTCTAGCCTGAGCCATACTGAATTGTTGACGGACAGATGGCCAGACGGACGACTGGCCATGGCTTTAGCTCAAATTTGACTTACGTCAAATTGGAGCTAAAATGCTTTTTTGGCTACACTTGACGTCGATGCAATGTACACAGACATTGAATCAGGCCTCAATTCAATCAAAAAGGCCTTTGAAAAATTCCCAGACCCACAACGACCCGACAAGCAAATTTATTTTATTTATTGATGTTTAAGGTCACATATTTATGCACAATGGCTAATTTTGACCGTGACAGTTTTACAGGTGGAGGAAGCCGGAGTACCCGGAGAGAACCACCGAGCAACGACGAGCAGCTGCCAGCTCCCCAACATCGTAACTCTGCACTGCAACACAGGCAGGGTTAGATTGGTTCAAGACATGCATACCATCGACGTGCAGTACGCCTTAGTACACGGCGTCATCGTGCCCCCACGCGGGCAATGGAGATGAAGTGTCTTGCCCAAGGACACAACGCGGTTGCCGCAGGTGGGATTCGAACTGAGAACCTCTCGGCTTGCAGCCTGCACGCACCTCTACCTACTGAGCCACCGCGCTCCCACCCAACAAGCAAATACTTAAGCTGTTGGAAATTAGTTTAAATGGTAATGATTTTGAGTTTAACGGTCAGATCTATCAACAAATTAAAGGCACGCTTATGGGAAAAACTTACAGTCCCTCTTTTGCATCTATTTTTATTGCGGATTGGGAAGAAGCAGTGCTCAAAGCAGCCGAAAAAAAGACATTAGTATTTTTGAGGAACCTGGACGATATCTATCTGGTTTGTGAACATTCGAAAAAAGATTTTCAAAATTTGTTTAGACTTTTTAAATGATTGCGATCAGGATATCAAGCGGAAAGCAACCATTTCGGAGCAATCAGTTGATTTTCTTGACGTCACCATCTATAAAGGTGAAAAATTTCACGCCTCGGGATCTTTGGATTACAGGACATATTTTAAACTAACTGATTCCCACCAATTACTCCACAAGGATTCTTTTCATCCAAAACATACATTCAGGGGTATAATAAAATCGCAGATTATTCGATTCCATAGAAACTCGAGTAGCAAGAATAATTTTAATTCGGCTTGCTCAGTTTTATTCCGGGCTCTCAGAGAATGAGGATACAGTGAAAGATTCTTGCGTTCCATTAAATCGGAAACTGTTAAACAGATAGAAAGTACTAACTTGGAAACATTTATTGACCACCAACCGACCAAGATACAGCACAACCGCCCAATCATAGGCAAAGGGAAGGCTGTCCCCTGCAACAAGATGCTGTGCAGACAAAGTTACTTTTTCAAAGAATCTGACCATTTTCTTAGCCATCGGACCAAAAATAAATACAAACTATGCGACAATTTTGACAGATTCAAAAAATATTATTTATCTTATAACTTGTGCCAGGTGCAATTCTCAGTGTGTGGGAGAAACCAGCTGCCTTTAAGAACAAGGGCTACTCAGCATGTATCGGACATTATCCATGAGAAGGGAACACCAGTCTCAGAACACTCAACATGCCAGGGCACAAAATTAGGCAACACTTTAGAATATTCCCATCGAGAAAATACCACCCCAGGAAAATGATGAATACACAAATGAGTTACGCAAAATACGGGAGGGATTCTGGATAAAAGAGCTTCAGACTTTGGCACCGCTCTGAATTAATGAAATCCCAGGCTATCAAGGTACAAAACAGTTTCTTCCCTTTGTGTTTCAATATAATCGTCTATCAGTTCAAATCGGTCGCATGTTCAAAGTAGAGTTCAAAAACCTAAACTTCAGATTAAAATCACCCATTCAGGCAGGTCCTCTAATTGCATATTCTAAAAACTGCAGTTTAAAAGATATTCTACCGTATTTACTCTATGTATTGGGACAGCTAAAAATAATTGTTTTCACAGGTGTCCCAATTCTTAGAAAATGGGGAAAGAACACAGCCTGGTCTTGATTTGATGCTGAATAAAGTTGTGTGTGATTCGTTTTCCATCATTATATATGAAAATCGCCGACCAATTTTTTTTTATATTTTCATTTTTTGCTTCCAAAACATAGCTTATGATCCCTCATTGGAACGGCGCAATACGCTCGTTCCAATGAGGGATCATAAGCTATGTTTTGGAAGCAAAAAATGAAAATTTTTAGTTAAGAATTTTTTTTTTATGAGTGTCGTCTGCTACTAGCGACGGGCCAACTGGAAACAAATCTCCTGAATGTCCCAAACTTTGGAGCATAAAAAAAATATAGTTTTCTGGAAAAAATGTGTGTCCCAAATCATAGAGTGTCCCAAAACATAGAGTAAATACGGTAGTCAGTTCAAAATTAAAACTATTGGGTACAAACTGATATAAGATAATTACAGGTAACACATTCCCATTTCAGTTCTCCCGTCATCCCATTGCTTCAATGATCGTACTTTTTTTTTAGGGAGGGGGGGGGGGGGGGGAGGAGGGGTATGTGCCATGTACACTCCCAGGTCTTTATTCTCTCATTTATTCTATCCACTTTTTTTAATCTCACCGAATTTATTTATTTATTTATTATTCATTCATTTATTATATTATTTATTTTTTTGTTTTATTTTTTATTTTTAATATTTTGTTATAAATTTTTATTTATTACTATTATTATTATTACTACAGCTTTTTATTTTTGATATAGTCAGGGGATTTGATTTTTCAGTTTAAAAACTTATCATTTTCGGTGCCGAAGGGGTGAATATGTATTCCATCAATTTGCATGAAGATTAACTTTCGTTCCTTTTTTTGCAAATTTATGGATTAAGTTATTCAGCAGCATCAGATAAACATTTGTATGCTTGAGCCAAATTTTGGCACTCACTCTGGTTTTATTTATTTTTTTTATTTTTTATTTTTTGGGGGGTTCTGCGATGACTGAATGTCCGAGAGGGGCATATCTATTGGGGTCGTGGTGTGTCATGAGTTTCAGTGTAGACCGCGTTATCGGGGCAAAGAATGCCTTGGTGATGTGATTTACATGGGGACCTCTGCGTGGCGGGCTTCCGATGGCTGTTTTGTGCCTGCTTCTTGGGAATTGAGCGCAACTTTATTTCCTAGTTATTTATTTAGGTGTTTTCTATGTTTTAGGTTTATAATTATTGTTGGTTTTTTTGGGGTTTTTTTGTATTTTTTCTTCTATTTTTATTTTTTTATTTTTTTTTTATCTACTTCACAATTTCTCATTTTACTTTTTATTCTTTAGCCTTATTACCTCTTTTTTATGGTTAGGGTGGGGAAGAATGCACGTTTTGCAGCGCGCTTCACTTCCGACATGTGACCGCTTGTCTGAGGGGGTGCTCAGTCTCTGGTCAAAGGGTAGGTTTTTTATTTTTTTTTTTTATTCCTCACCTTTTAGCCCTAGACCTTCCCTTTTGATTAATGGTGGGTAGGTCGATGTTCAATTCATTCTCATAGCGCGCTTTATTTCCGACATGCGACGCCGTGTGCGGTTCTTTAGAAACCACATGCAACGTCGCCTGTCTGAGGGTAACGCGCTCTGATGGACGGCCAGTCTCTGGCCGGAAGGTATCGATCATTAATCTTTTTTGACCCAATCAATATCTGGCCTATAAAACAAAAGCAAGTCTCGTAAACAGGTTTAGTCAAGAAAGTGAATTAATTCATTCACTCTGTGCTAGTGCATATATACCTATCAAATCTATCGATCAAATCTGTCCATCAATCTATTGAATCTGTCCATCTATCGAATCTGTCCATCTATCGAATCTATCTATCAAATCTATCTATCGAATCTATCTATCTATCGAATCTATCTATCTATCCTATCTATCTATCTATCGTATCTATCTATCGTATCTATCCATCGAATCTGTCTATCGTATCTATCTATCGAATCTATCTACCTATCGAATCTATCTACCGAATCTATCAAGGCCGCTGCTTGTGCAACTCCATTGCCTCAACGTACAGGAAAACGTGCCTGATCACGATTTCTTTCTTCGCCTTCTCTTTCTACCTCTTCTTTCACTCCAGGTAAACGGCCCAACTTGCAATTGTCTCCCGCCACACGTTTGGCCTTGGACAATTCCAAGTTGGATACCACAACCGGGGTGGTCCTGTTTCTTCTCCTAGCTCTTCTCCTGTTGCATCTACTTCCTCCGCTAGTTGAAACTGAAATCGCAGGTACGCCAGCATAGTAAAGACACCACCTCAAAAGAAAACATCTACAAACGGCAAGTCATCATTCTACCGGTTCTGGAAATCGGGTGAAAACAAGAACAGCTGGACAGTGCTAGTGAAGCCAAACAAACCTGTTTGGATCATCTGATCATCGAACATCTCGAGGATTGATGCCAGCCCCCCACCCAACACCTTCGTCGCATCATACTCGGGTGGAACCTTGAACCACATTCGACACATGGCCAAGAACATGGAAAAAGTGAAAGATCGACAACATCCAAAAGCAATTTTATTCAACGTTGGGGTCAACAATAGAGAAGACTGGCGCACAGACGTGCAGAACAGAAAAAAAAATTGGTCACACATAAATCGCCGGTGGCCCACTGGCATATTTCTTTTTCTAATTCCAGAGAAACTCCATCAAAAAGAAAAAGACGAGAAACCATCTCTCTTACAGCACCAGCGACCAAAAAACCAACAATGGCAGCACGTTGCTCAACACTGGAATCGCCATCGTACGCCAGCATAGTGAAGACACCACCTCAAAAGAAAACATCTACAAACGGCAAGTCACCATTCTACCAGTTCTGGAAATCTGGTAAAAACAAGAACAGCTGGACCCTGCCAATGAAGCCAAACAAACCTGTTCGGATCATTGGATCATCGAACATCTCGAGGATTGATGTCAGCCCCCAACACCTTCATCGCATCATACTCGGGTGGAACCTTGAACCACATTCGACAGATGGCCAAGAACATGGAAAATGAGAAAGGTCGACAACATCCAAAAGCAATTTTATTCAACGTTGAGGTCCACAATAGAGAAGACTGGCACACAGATGTGCAGAACAGAAAAAAAATTGGTCCCACATCAACAGGTCGACGAGGTTATATGACAAGCAATTTCCGTAAATGTTACCCTAATACAAAACTTCTTTTTCAGGAACATAATTTTTCTTCTAGTTTATGTTCTAGGGACCAACAAAATTTGACTGTCATCAACGATGCTGCGAAGTCAACAAAGAATTTGGAGATAATCCTGGCAATTCCTGTTAAGACAGTTTAAATGTTGCCCAGGTGATACTATCCACTGGTCGACGGAAACAGCGAACAGAATCTACAAAGGATGGCTGCCCCGCGTAGAACCCTACATCCAAGAGCAGCCTTTAAACTAAATACAGAAGAAGGTCAGCCATGGAGAGAAAGTAGGACTAGGAACCGAAATAGTAAACTTGGTTCCTGATCTAAAATTAACTGAAGGTGAGAAAGATCTACTCAAGTATGGTTTAACTTTCATTCCCGCCCCAGCCCCATTAAACCCTTAGCCCAAAATCTTAGATTTTGGGAGAGGAGCAGTGGTCATGGATAATCACAGTTACATTAACGAAATGAATGGTGGTCCAGCAAGCCAACAATTTTGTAGGGCAACATCATTGTCAGATAAATTTCGAAATTCAACAGGCTCAAAAGACCTCTTTGCCAATCCAATCGGGTTGTGTCCATCACCTCGGAAAGTTAAACTGGAAATTAATGAGATTTCTCAAAATGTTAAAGAACAAGTAAGCCAAATCCCAGAATCATTTTTGAAACAAAATTTGAACCAAATGGAAAGAAACGCCCTGAAGACACAAAAACAACAAACAAATTATCATCAAGCCTTGTGACAAAGGATCTGCTACTGTTCTGATGTCTAAAGATAATTATATAAAAGAAGCTGAACGCCAATTAAATAACCCAAAATATTACAAACCTTTGGAAGTACCGATTTGGCAAGAAAATTGTTAAAAATTTAACGGAATTCTAAAAAGCTTGTTGGACAACGACTTCATTGAGAAAAAACATGTCGAGTATTTAACTGCAGAGAGGGATTCAAACAATCGTAAGTTTTACCTCTTACCTAAAATACATAAACCACTCAGCAGTTGGGAGTGATGAATTTACCCCTCCAGGTCGACCGATTGTCACCGACTGTGGCTCAGAATTTTACATTTCACAGTATATTGATTTTTATTTAAAACCAATTGCTTGCCCCCATCAGTGCTTCCTCAAAGACTCTGAGGACTTTTTAATGAAAATTAGCAAATTGCAGGTTCCTTCCGACAGTCTCCTCATTACCCTTGACATTGAAAGTATGTACACTAACATTGGTATTGATGCTGGTCTAAAGGCAATAAAAAAAATCATTCAAAAGGTACGATGACCCTAACAGACCATCGGAAGAAATCCTGCAATTGTTAGAATTATGAATGAAAGATAACGACTTTGAATTTAACAATAAATTTTACCTCCAAATAAGTGGATGTAGTATGGGTAAAAAAATTCATTCCAAATTTTGCTAATATTTTTGTTGCAGAATGGGAAAGAGGTGCTCTTGCTAAAGCAAGAAAACAGACATTATGTTATCACAGGTTCCACGATGACATTTTCATCATATGGCCCCATGGCAGTGATGACTTCAATGAATTCTTGGAAATCCTGAACAACCACGATGAATCCATTAAATTACAGCCCTGCATTTCAGAAAATACCATTGACTTTATGAATGTTCAAGGGCTCTCAGTTCCGGCATAGCAATGTACTCAACACAAAAGTTTTTTTTTAAAGCGATTGATTCTCACCAACTTCTCCACAGAGCTTCTTACTACCCACCCAAACAATTCAATGGGTTAGTAAAATGTCAAATCATTCGATTCTGAAGAAATTGTATGAACATAAGAGACCTCAATCACGCATGTTCAATTCTTTTCAAAACACTTGTTAAACGAGGTTACTCAAAACGTCTTTTGCGAAAAATTAAATCTGATACAATCCGTGAGATAGAGGCACCCATTCGGGACTCTGAACCAATGCACCCAATGAAAATTCGGCATAACCACTCAGTTCTGGGAAATAGATCAGTAAATCTATGTCAACGCAAAATTTGTTACATACATTCGTATGAACTACATGAATACCGGTAAAACATTTTTTAGCGAACAGACCCGTATGTTTTACCAAGTTAGAAACAGCTTCAACTGTAATTCTGAAAACATTTATTTAATCCCATGTAAATTATGCCATATCCAATATGTCGGTCAGACGAAAAACTCTCTGCGTGTCAGAATGCAAAACCATTTATCAGATATTCATTTAGATTCAGGAAAGGCAGTCTCAGACCACTTTAACCTCCCGGGTCATGACATTAAGTCACATTTCAGTTTTCAACCCATTGAGCAAATCCCGTTTTTGGACGATGTTGAAACCACAACAGACAAACGACTTGAACGTGAAAACTATTGGATTGGTAAGCTCAGGACCTATCTCCCATACGGACTCAACAGAGAATACTCTGGGTTGCCAAATAAAATTATTGTTTTCCTTTGATTTATAATCAACGCAATGTCGAAATTGCAAAAATTTTCAAAAACAACTTCACAGAATTAAACACAAAACTGCCAGAAGCCATTAGCAAATGATGCATCATAGCTTATAAAAAAAATCCCCGTCTTCAAAACATTCTTGTGAAAGCACTTTTGAGATGAGTTCATTTTGTCATCAAGTCATATAACTCTTCAAAAATATTAAAACATTGAATTCCATAGAAATAATTTACAACAGAAATTAATTTCGCGACCTGCGCCCGTGCCCCTTTGTTTTGAAAAATATCTATTGAATGAATCTATCTATCCCATCCCATCCCATCCAATCTATCCCATCCCATCCCATCCCATCCCATCTATCCCATCCCATCCAATCTATCCCATCCCATCCCATCCAATCTATCCCATCCCATCCCATCCAATCTATCCCATCCCATCTCATCCAATCTATCCCATCCCATCTCATCCAATCTATCCCATCCCATCTCATCCAATCTATCCCATCCCATCTCATCCAATCTATCCCATCCCATCTCATCCAATCTATCCCATCCCATCTCATCCAATCTATCCCATCCCATCTCATCCAATCTATCCCATCCCATCTCATCCAATCTATCCCATCCCATCTCATCCAATCTATCCCATCCCATCTCATCCAATCTATCCCATCCCATCTCATCCAATCTATCCCATCCCATCTCATCCAATCTATCCCATCCCATCTCATCCAATCTATCCCATCCCATCTCATCCAATCTATCCCATCCCATCTCATCCAATCTATCCCATCCCATCTCATCCAATCTATCCCATCCCATCTCATCCAATCTATCCCATCCCATCCCATCCAATCTATCCCATCCCATCCAATCTATCCCATCCCATCCAATCTATCCCATCCCATACCATCCATTCTATCCCATCCCATCTATCCCATCCCATCCAATCTATCCCATCCCATCCAATCTATCCCATCCCAATCCCATCCATCCCAATCCCATCCATCCCTGCCTGCCTGCCTGCCCGCCTGCCTGCCCGCCCGCCTGTCCGTCCGTCCGTCCGCGCTAGCATTTGGGGTTTAAGGGCTACAATGTTCGTCCCAGGGGGCATTATGGGCTATTTTGGATTGTGGGCTATTAGCCCATAATTTTTTCAAAGTGTTGCTCATGGACATAATAATGGGGTGTTTGTTACATTGAACACATGTTAAAAAATACCCCACATTCAAATGGACAAAATTCGTCCTTATCTGTCCATTTGTTTTGGACTTGATTGTTACAGTTACTTCCCTTGTTTTGTCAAACAGATATCAAGTCACGTGGTTTTATTCTCTTTGCGCGTGCGATCGATTTTCGCGTGGATGTATCAAGATACGGAAGATCTGAAGACCACGCAATGTAAGTACAAGTATTTTTAATTCCGTTTTGTGTCAATTTGGTTCAAATACATGTATAATAGATAGAAACATTGCTTATTTTGAAGCAATAAACTCTTAACGGGAAACTAAAAAGCTATCTTTGAATCGTTCGATTTTAATTTTAACGTGCAAAACATCAGGTACCGTCACTCATGATTGATTGCCATGAATGATGGGCGCCAAGGAACTCACATTGTAGATTCAGACGAATGTTTAAAGGTTTTACTAACAGTGTACCCAATGTCCGTTGTTTGATAAGTCTTTCTGACACTTTTTGCCTACTTTACCAAAATCATTGATTCCTCCGACAAATTGATCCGAACGACCGAGAAGTATGCTTCAGATCACCCAGAAACATGCCCCAAATCTTTCAGACTTTTATTCCAAATCGTTCATAAACATGATCCGAATTGTCCATAAACATGATCCGAATCGTCCAATCATCTGGTCCGAATCGTCCATAGATCTGGGCCGAATCGTCCAACAAAAAATCTGGTCCGAATCGTACATGGTCCGAAACGTCCATATTCCTATTCGAGCACGTGATCCGCCATTTTGGTGATGATACAATTCACGCGGTTGGTAGGCGTAAGTCTTTTAGACTCTACAAATCTTTAACATTAATTTTAATCTGTTTCATATTACTGAAGTTTACGACGGATAAAACGTGAGCTGCCTTACCTACAAATAATCGAGTGAGTACGCTTTAATTTTTGTCGATGGGGTTTCAATTTTAGAACTGAGTTTGCATGATTGATTCACATGGCCGGTTCTAGGGCATTTCGTCATGTTGACGTTTCGGCCAGGCCGCTTCGGTCGGTTATTCCCATCGAAAAAAAATAATGAAATAAAATACTGGACAACTTGTCACAACTAACATAAAAATGGGGCGATTTGTCTCTGTCAACATAAAAAGTTGGGGCCACTTGTCGAATTAGGGACGATTCGGACCATGTACGATTCAAACCCGATTTTTTTTTGGACGATTCGGCCCAGATTCCCGTACGATTCCGAGCAGATGATTGGACGATTCCGACCATGTTTATGAACGACATAGGCGTCGGAAGATAGTTTTGAGTTGGGTTGACCATTGAGGCCCTGCAGGGCCGAGCCATCTGGGGGGGGGGGGGGGGAGGGGTCTGGTGGCAGGCTCCCCCAGAAAGTTTTTAGACTTGGAGGCACTAAAATGCAGTTTCCTGCGTTCAAGAACGCAAATCTACATTATTGTAACACTGAAGTGTGACTTTTTTATACTTGATTCAGTGCTTGATTGGAAGAAAATTGGTATGAAGGGGTATTTTGTGATTTAAAAAAAATAGGCCCAATAAAAAATTGGGGGGGGGGGGGGGGGGCTAAAATATTTGAATACCAGTGAAGTCGACCCAAAGTGAAGTCATCCCAAAAAAGTGATCTCGACCCAAAAAAGTGAACTTGACCCGAAGTGATTTCGTCCCGAAAAAGTTATCTCGAACGTTTGATTTTGCGACATCGGCAGTGATGCAGATCAAAAAAGCTACCGACAAGTTATCACCCTTGATATGCTCCAGCAGGGCTCTCCAAATTGGGGGAACGCTTGTAACGTTCGCCTATCGGTTCCGCAAAATGTTCGTAGGGTAACCTTTTTTTTGTTCCTCTTAGTCTTAACATTTTCGTCTACTCTAAATGCGGATAATGGGTGTGCAGGATTCAGCATGCTCGCAAATCGACCATCCCTTTCTGTCTTGTAAATTAAAAAGCAAATTAATATTGATGGCTTTAGTGTTGAGTGTTATTCCCCACAGTATGGCATTTGTTGTTTTTTTTTAATAAAAATAAGCCCTTGTGTAGGCAGGGTCTGTGCTGTTCTATTATTTTTCCCTTCCCAGTCAGAATCTATGTCAACTAAATTTAAGAGGAAGTGTTCATTATGTGTGCGCATTGTTTGTCAGTTAACGGTGATTGCTGATACTTCAAGCAATCGCCTGTCAAACATCAAGTATTGTTAATGCCCACTGAATTACCAGTCTCCACTCTGTTATAATTTCAGTTCAGACACGCCCACATAACGTTGAACAAACAGGAGAACTGACCTGTCAATAAACGGTACCCAATACACCCACTGATTTCCATTGATGTTGAAGTCAGGTTTGATTTTCCGGGAAGGTCATTTGCTGTTCAGCCCCACCCCCCCCCCCCCCCTCCCTAACCCCGTCCCCATGAGGGCAGCTGGGGCGATTAAGTCGCCTAACTAGTCAAAAAGTCGCTTTGAAAAATGACCAAGGGACTTCAAGTCGCCTTAAAAAAATCGTCCGAAATTAGGAAAAGCATAACTGAGTGATCGAAGGAAAACTTGCATAAAAACAGTTGTTTTCAAGAATCGAATGTCCTTGAGTGTGATAAATGGCCATTTCCATTCGTCAAATAAGCGACCATTTATTTGAAATCACATACGTATGAATGGTCCATTGTATCTTTTTGTGGATTTTTTTTATTTCTTTGTGATTCTGTTTCAGTCTCGAAGGGAAAATAGGTGACTTGCGCGGCTCAAAAAATAATCCAGTTTGAAAATAGATTACATCATTTAGGATGCCAAAAAGTCTCGACTGAAAATGTACACATACACAAGACGTATTTACTAACACTGTATTTTTATTTCGTTTTGCTGACGATTGTTGGCCAGTGTATTTCTGAAAAAAAAAAAAAACGAATAGAATTGAAACACGTGAACACGAGCAATAGATAACACAAAAAAAGTGCTGTGCAGTGCATAACAGTGCACATGAAGGATCTTGGAAAAAGTACCTGCCAAACAACAATCTCACATCTGATCCTGTTCACACTTTCTGAAGTTTCAGACTTAGAGAAAATTGTTAGCTCAGCTGACTAAATCTGGTCAAAAGCAACCACTGGGCATATGTGTGTGTGGTGGTAGTTGTGGGGTAGGGGTGGCGGGGGTGGGGAGAATGGAGAGGGGTCATGAAGAAATGACTGGGGGGGGGGGGAGATGCGGGCTAGGCTCCAAACAGACCCAAAAGTTGTCAGCAGTTAACCGTTGTTATGAACATCACAATAACACGTCAAGATTATAAAAAGTTTGTTTCCTTGAAATATACATACAGCAGTCAAATATATACGTTGAAAACAGCAATGTAAATAAGTTTACAGCTACTTTAGAAAAAAAGGTTTTCCAAAGTGAAAAGGGTTACCCCAAATGTTTTTGCGTAACCTTTTTTTTGTTCCTCCCAATTTCCAATTTGGAGAGCCCTGCTCCAAGCCACACGCGAATCTTGTGTTCATTTGAATTCTTCATTGTGAGTGGTTTAACACTGGTTTTGGAAGCAAGCATTCGGAATTAAATAAAAACAACAAACAGTTGTTAAGATCGTTTTCTTTTAACAGTTTCAGTTGGAATGCTGTGGTTTTTATTTCTCATTGTTAACATACGCATGCATTGCGCTGTTACTAATATGAACAGCCATTTCATTTTTCCCATTCTCAAGGTAAGCTGTCCTGTGCACACTGAATATTTTCCAACCTGTGTTCGGTATTGGGCATTTTTTTATATTTTCGGACAACTAAAAATGTATTATTTTTTGGTGCTCGAAAATTTGAATGAAATCCGGTCACTGGGGCACTCACATGCACGAAAATGGGGGGCTTTTGGACTCTGAAATACAAATTTTTTCTACAACGGCCATTGGTCGCCCCACCGGTAAAAGGGCCCTATCCCCCAGCCCTCGCAGAAACCCTGATAAAAGATTTGGCTCTTTTTGGAGGGAGGTTGTGTTTTTGCTTTTGTAAAAATTCCTGACGAAAATTCGTGATGGATGTAAATGTTTTTGTGCAGGCGTGAAGACCTCATGATGGGATAAATGTTGTTTTAATGTGCATTTAAATCAGTTGAAAACAATGACAGCCACCCCCTCTCCTGAGCCTCCTCTCCTCCCCTCACCTGCCTTTCCCAAGTAATTATACCATTAAGTTTTGGTTTTACTTTCCTGCCATTTTTGCACTTTTCAATCAAATGCAGTGGCCAGGATGATTCAGTGGGCTGTCAGTTTTCTTATATATTCATTATTTTCTTTTTTTCTTTTGTAGAAAATGCTCGACAGAAATGAATTCTTCGGTTTTTTCTTGTCTCTTTTAATCAACTGTGTACTTAAAGTTTTAGTTTATTTTTTTCCTGATTTTTTGTTTCCTTTTCTTTTGGCTTCATTTTTTTTTTATCTTGTCTTCAGTCTTGTTTTTTGTGTTTACTTTTGTGTTCTTTATCATGGAAGAAAGTAGCAGGTGAGTCACTTTTTTAAGTTCATTTTTTGTTTTGTAGAATATGTACATCAGTTACTTACAATATAAAATAGAGCTACATTGGTTACTTCTTACAGGGCTGTAGAGCGGAAAATCAAGCGTCTCGAATTCCACTTGGGGTTGGATTTGTCACACATGCTTACTAACCTTAGTCTAAATTAGACTTCCTGTTACTCTTCATGTTTGTTAGTCCTCCGCATTTTTAAAAATGCGGTGGAGTATAGCATTTGGCTTTCCATCAGTTACTCCCTCCCTCCCTCCCTAACCACTTTGGTTTCTGTTCATTTAAAATTGTTTGGCTGGACCGATCATCTTCAAATTTTATATGCTTATTACTACTGTCAAAATACAGGCCAAGTTCGATTTTGGGTTTGGTGTGATAAAATTTACAGGAGTTATGCCCCTTTTTTACTTAGAAAATCGCTGAGTTTTTAATTTACCTAACCAATTTGGTTCCCGTTCATTTAAAATTGTTTGGCTGAACCGATTGGCTTCAAATTTTATTTGCTTATTACTAATGTCAAAATACAGGTCAAGTTCGATTTTGGGTTCGGTGCAACAAAATTTACTGGTGTTATGCCCCTTTTTTACTTAGAAAATTGCTGAGTTTTTAGAATTTTGGTTCAATTAAAATTGTTTGACTGTACCGATCGGCTTCAAATTTCATATGCTTATTACTAGTGTCCAAATACAGATCAAGTTCGATTTTGGGTTTACTCGAGTTATGCCCCTAAGGCCCTTTTTACTTAGAACATCGTTGTGTTTTTCAGTTTCCATTCATTTGCAATTGTTTGGCTCAACCAATCAGCTTCAAATTTTATATGCTTATTACTAATGTCAAAATAGAGGTCAGGTTCGATGTTGGGTTAGGTGCAACAAAATTTACTTGAGTTATGCCCCTTTTTACTTATAAAATCGCTGAGTTTTTAGTGTTTTGGTTTCCATTCAATTAAAATTATTTGACTGTACCGATCAGCTTAAAATTTTATATGCTTACTATTAATGTTAAAATACAGTTCATGTTCGATTTCGGGTGAGGTGCGACAAAATTTACTTGAGTTATGCCCCTTTTTACTTAGAAAAAGTTGATTGTCTGTTTCTCAGGCCATTTTTTCCAACAAGCATGCGGATGGGCCCATTACTCCCTCCATGATACCTGGCTTGATTCCCACCAAACTTGCAGGGTGTGTTCAGGGTGACCACGGGGGTTGTCCTTAGGCCATACAAAATTGTCTGTTTCTCAGGCCATTTTTTCCCAAGGTGCCTGGGCCATGTGTTTAAACCATTACTCCTCCAAGGTACCTGAGCCGATTCTCACCAAACTTGCAGGGTATGTTGGGGATGACCACTGGATCGCCATTAGGCCATACAAAGTTGTTGTCTGCTTCTCAGGTCATTTTTTTCCAAAAAAGATATGGGCGGGCCCACTACTCAAAGGTGCCTGGGCCGATTCCCACCAAACTAGTGGAGTATGTTGTGGGTGACCACGGGATTGCCCTTAGGCCATACAAAGTTGACTGTCTGTTTCTCAGGTCATTGTGTGTGTGTTTGTTTGACCCACTACTCCTCCATGGTGCCTGGGCCGATTCCAACCAAACTTGCAGGGTATGTTGAGGATGACCGCAGGATTGCCCATAGGCCATACAAAGTTGAGTGTCTGTTTCTCAAGCCTTTTTTTCCCAAAAAGCAGGTGGACGGGCCCACTACTCCCAAGTTGCCCGGGCCGATTCCCACGAAACTTGCAGGGTATGTCCATAGTAACCACAGGATTGCCCTTAGGCCATACAAAGTTGATTGTCTGTTTCTCAGGCCATTAATTCAAAGGTGTATGGGCCGATTCTCACCAAACTTGCAGGGTATGTTGAGGTTGACCACAGGATTGCACTGAGGCCATACAAAGTTGATTGTCTGATTCTCAAGCCATTGTATGTGTGTTTGTCTAACCCACTACTCCTCCAAGATGCCTGGCCGATTCCAACCAAACTTGCAGGGTATGTTGAGGGTGACCTCTGGATTGCCCTTAGGCCCTACAAAGTTGGTTGTCGGTTTCTAAGGCCATTTTTTCCAAAAAGCATGCAGGAGGGCCCACTACTCCTCAAAGGTGGCTGGGCCGATTCCCACCAAACTTGCAGGGTATGTTCAGCGTAACCACGGGGTTGCCCTTAGTCCATACAAAGTTGATTGTCTGTTTCTCAGGCCATTTTTCCCAAGGTGCCTAGGCCCTATGTTTGGACCACTCACTATTCCTCCAAGGTGCCTGGGTCGATTCTCATCAAACTTGCAGGGTGTGTTAAGGGTGAGCACAGGATTGTTTATAGGCCATACAATGTTGATTGTCTGTTTCTCAGGCCATTTTTTTCAAAAAGCATGCAGGCAGGCCCACTACTCATCCAAGGTGCCTGGGTCTATTCCCACCAAACTTACCCAACTTAAAAAATCTTAAGTGTAAAGCCTGATACCTTTGCGGTGGGCATTCAATTCAATCAGAATTTGCTTGTTAATTTAAGTTTTACATTCCCATGTCAGTTTTCAGTTGGGTTTGAAAGAAAGAGCCAGCCTTAGATTTCGGTTTTCTTGCGAGTTGTCGGATCTGACACATACAGGGCTCGAAATGTACACCTGTCCACCTGTCACTGACAGTCAGAAATGTGGGGGAGACAGGTAAAAATAAATCATACCTGTCACATATGACAGGTCAGTTACTCTTTACCTAACAAATCGGCCAAAACTGCCTGCATAAAAAAAATTAACATGCTATTTTTTTTTTTTTCATTTTTCTCTGCCAAACCATAGCTTATGACCCCTCATTGGAACAAGCTTATTGAGCTTGTTCCAATGAGGGGTCATAAGCTATGGCTTGGAAGAAAAGTTTTTTTTGTTTTTTTTTCTGTCTGCAACTAGCATTAGATAATGGGTTAATAATCAGTGAATGATTTGATTCTGGAATCAAAACATCAACATTAGGGATACCGGTAATATAAAAGTTTTGATTTTTGTTGAATGGTATAGCCCAATATACATGTAGTATACATTTTAAAAACAACTTTTCACAGTACTGTACATGTATATACATGCTCATAAATTCACACGAGTTTCCAATGTTCAGGTGAAAATTTGAAGTGACAGGTAAGAAAAAAATCCACCTGTCATGTGTGACAGGTAGAAATTTTGAAACATTTCAAGGCCTGGACACATAGCAATAGTACCTGGCCGGTGTTGATTCAAATCCATTTGGTTTCAGTTGAATAGGTGATTTTCTCTTCAGTTCATCAATAATGGTTGTCATCTGTTAGAATTGAGTTTTAATTCGTCCTCATGTGGGCAGCCAGTGAGGTGTCAGGCTTGTGGTTGAAGGGCCAATTCCCACCAGCGACTTTACGTTGTCCTTGGGCAAGACCCTTCATCCGGACGTCTGCATTTCTTTGCGACTTTTATACAATGCCTTACCAAAATGACACCACAAAAGGATGAAATCTAAGGATGGAGTCATTATCCCCGCTTTCGTCGGGGATATTGTCGTTATCTCCGTCCGTCCGTCCGTCCGTCCGTCCGTCCATCCGTCCGTCCGTCCGTCCGTCACATTCACTTGCATTAATGTTTAAACTATGCTAATGTGTTCAGGTATCACCAGTACATGTGCATGAAGGTTTCGGGATTTTGATTTGGTTCCAAGTGGTTCCAGTGGAACCATTTTTATCCTTAGAAAATCTTTGTCCGCTCAAAGGTTCTTAAGGTATTGAATTCGATACGTTTAAACCATGTTAACATGTTCAGATAGCATCTGTAGATGTGCATGAAGGTTTCGGAATTTTGATTTGGGTCCAAGTGGTTCCAGTGGAACCACTTTTACCCTCAGAAAATCTTTGTCCGCTCAAAGGCTCTTAGGGTATTGAATTCGAAACATTTAAACCATGTTAACATGTTCAGATAGCATCTGTAGATGTGCATGAAGGTTTTGGAATTTTCATTTGGGTCCAAGTGGTTCCAGTGGAACCACTTTTACCCTCAGAAAATCTTTGTCCGCTCAAAGGCTCTTAGGGTATTGAATTCGAAACGTTTAAACCATGTTAACATGTTCAGATAGCATCTGTAGATGTGCATGAAGGTTTCGGAATTTTTATTTGGTTCCAGGTGGTTCCAGTGGAACCACTTTTATCCTTAGAAAATCTTTGTCCACACAAAGGCTCGTAGAGTATTGAATTTGAAACGTTTAAACCATGTTAACATGTTCAGATAGCATCTGTAGATGTGCATGAAGGTTTTGGAATTTTGATTTGGGTCCAAGTGGTTCCAGTGGAACCACTTTTATCCTTACAAAATCTTTGTCTGCTCAAAGGCTCTTAGGGTACTGAATTCGAAATGTTTAAACCATGTTAACATGTTCAGATAGCATCTGTAGATGTGCATGAAGGTTTTGGAATTTTCATTTGGGTCCAAGTGGTTCCAGTGGAACCACTTTTACCCTCAGAAAATCTTTGTCCGCTCAAAGGCTCTTAGGGTATTGAATTCGAAACGTTTAAACCATGTTAACATGTTCAGATAGCATCTGTAGATGTGCATGAAGGTTTTGGAATTTTGATTTGGGTCCGAGTGGTTTTTCAATCATGTGACAATGATGTGATCAGAACACTACCCTTTATACATCATGTTGGGTGAAGTATCTTGTTTGAAATATTGAAGTAGTTTCACATGTGAGTCTTCAGAAGGAAATTAAATACTGTTTTATCATTTTAAATCACACACATGCGTGAAGCCTTTTTATCCAAGTCTGTATCTTGCACTAACCAAAAAGGAAAGTGCAAATGCGGGGATATACTATAGTGTGCTTTGCACACAAATGGCACCATCTAGTTGTAATTGTCAAAGACTATACTTTTTTCTAAAACAAGTTAACAACCGAATATACGCTGAAAGCTTGATGCTGAATCCAATCCTTCATTAATTATCTGCTTTACGAGTTGCTTATAATTGTACTGAACTATGTTAAATATAGATACTGTACAAAATCAAGCACATTATTAAACCCAGAGTTCATTTTAGCTCACCTACTTCTGTAAGAAGTGGTGAGCTTATGTCATGACCTCGGGCGTCGGCGTTGGCGTCCGGCGTGTCCAATAATGTCACAGTTAATGTTAAGGTGATTTTTTGAACTTCTACTTTACCCAGGCCTTTCATATTTCATATATAGCTTATAGAGGAGGATCTCAACCATATTCAGCCGTTATGTTCTGGGTTTTTTTAACCCTTTCACTGAAAATTTTTATGAAAAACTTAGTGTAATTTTGCTTGTCACAGTTTGCGTTTAGGTCAGCTTGAAGGCCAATGGAAGGGAATCTACTTCACCCAGGCTTTTCATATTTTATATGTAGCTCATAGAGGACCATCTAAAACATATTCAGGCCTTATTTTGAGAATTTTTTTAACCCTTTCCCCAAAAATTTTTATGAAAAACTTAGTGTGATTTTACTTGTCACAGTTTGCGATTAGGTCAGCTTGTAGGCTGATTGTAAGGAATCTACTTTATCCAAGCTATTTATAATTCACATATAGCTTTTAGAGGACCATCTCAACCATATGCAGCCCTTATATTGTGAATTTTTTTAACCCTTTCACTGAAATTTTTTTAACCCTTTCCCCAAAATTTTTTATGAAAAACTTAGTGTAATTTTACTTGTCACAGATTGAAAATATTTCAAAATTGCTTTTTCCTTTTACATTTAACTATGTCCTATTTCTTTTGGTGAGTTATATTGAATCGACATTATCAAGTGTGAATGTAGGTGAGCGTTGGGATGTTACATCCCTCTTGTTTGTCTTCTTGCGGCTTTATAAAAATCACCAGAAAAGACAAAAAATAAACTCGGTATTTGAAATCACAGTTCTAAAACAAAAGGTGTTCACTTCCTGCGTATTTGGTATCTTTTGAAAATTCTCAGTTTTCATTTCAGGACACATTTTTCCCAATCTGTGGGGACCCGGCCACATTCCCAACGTAGCTGGATAAAACCCTGATGACCTATATTCGCTCCTCCAAAAAACAAGTCCGAATGATCTTGCACATATAAGGGTTATCTCAGATCAAAAACAATTATCCAATTTTTAATCTGCATAACCCCCCATAGGGTTATGGAGAATTTAAATTTGTCCACTCCTGGGAGAATTAGTGACACAGTTTAGCATGAAAGTCGCTAAAAGTGATGATTATATCACAGAAACAAAAGTGCGGAAAAATAACACAAAAATTTTGTTTTTAATTTTATTGACATTTCCCCAACTTCCAAAAATAAATTTAAAAGAAATCTAGAATGAAAATCATCTTCGTAATATTTTGAAAATATTGGGAACAAAATCTGTTTTTAGTCCACGTAATTTGCGGAGAACTACAGTACTTGCCTTTCCGTCGATTACTCCCTCCCTCCCTACCTAACCAACCACTTTGGTTTCCGTTCGTTTAAAACTGTTTGGCTGAACTGTTCGGCTTCAAATTTTATGTGCTTATTACTTATATCAAAATAAGACCCGTTTCGATTTTGGTTTCAGTCCGACAAAATTTACCTGAGTTATGGCCCTTTTTCGAACTTGAAAAATCATTCAAAATTTCAGTTTCTTTATAGTTTTCCGTTCATTTAAAAATGTTTGGCTCAACTGATCGCCTTAAAATTTTATATGCCCATTACCTACATCGAAATACAGGCCAAGTTTGATTTTGGGATCAGCCCGGCAGAATTTACTTGAGTTAAGGCCCTTTTTGTACTTGGAAACTTAGAAAATAAAATGCTTTCTTTTTTGGTTTCCGTTCATTTACAATTGTTTGGCTGAACCGATCGGTTTGAAACGGTTTCAGATTTTATATGCTCATTACTAATGTCAAGATACAGGCCCAGTTCGATTTGTAACCGTCATCAGATCCTGACCACTTTGTCGACGTCATTTCGGTGTTTGTTGAATACAAACTAAAAATATTAGGTAATGTTTTTTTAAAGGAGTTGGATCAATTTCGCCTAGTGTTTAACCGATGTTCGGTAATTGGATTTGACATCGGCCGATATTGACCCATCGGATGACTATCGGTACTTGACCATTGGTTCGCGCCGATGGTCATAGCAATATGCACACGTCTTATTTTTTCATCTAAAATTCTTACTTTTGATCATAAAATGCTAGGTAACCTCAACAAACTCCATAGAGAATGATTTAACTGGCCAACACTAGCAATATGTATCATGCAAATTTTGCACTGAGCATTATACTCAGGTACAGAGCATTATTTTGCGAGGCACAGAGTCAAGGACGCTTTGTTAATAGCTGATGTGCCTTTTTTGTCTCCTAATTATACTGTAAAGTTGTAAACCAATGAGATGCCAGTTCTGGTGATTGACACTTGATGGCGTGTGTGGCTTTTCGACAATGCGTGTCAGGCTCCACCCATAATACGTCAGTCTTGCACACAATCACATTTTGTCTCGTGCTGATGCCAATTGAATGCAATGCGACACTTAAAATTCAACAAATAAAAGAGCCGCCAAAGTTTACAGAGAGAAATAATGTTGGTAACTGTAGTGTTTAAAACCCATCTTATCAATATAGCCACGTCTTTTTTATGGAAATACATCTTTATTTGGGTTGTTTTCATTAATTTATTTCTCATTCTCAAATGTCAACAAATGGAAGAGCTCTTTACGCATGTGCAAATATGCGTTACCTGTCAAAAAATCAGACAGTTACGCCCACATTACTTCAGATCTCCCATGTCTGAGTACTCGCTTGTGAAAATTTATGCACACTTTGAATACCGGCACGCCTACTAATTTCCATATTATCTGAAGGCTTTGGGGACCTTACTTGAGTGATTTGACCTAACAGTAATAATGTATTTGGGGCCGGAATGTTTCAGTCACGAGACGTTTCAGTCCAAGACGTTTTGGCTTGATTGAAGGCCACATGCCCCAGCCAAAAGTTGGCAAAACGTATCGGGCCAAACGTCTCCAGGTCAAAATATCATAGAACCTCGTGTTTCCTCTTAGTCTTAATTCAGTTCAGGCTCGCAAAATTAGTTTCGGTTTCAATTTCCTTGAAACACCAAACGACTTCCAGGAATTTGTCCATGTGTATTTACATACACAAGATGAAAATAAAAGCACATGTGTGTGTGTGTGTGTGTGTGTGGAGGAGGGGTGGGGTGGGGGGAGGGATGAGTATATTTAGTACTTCACTGATTAGAAATAGTTCCTCGCGCAATTGGTATGTGTTCTTTCATAATTTTTCTTTCAATGCGTGATGCAGGCCGGCGATTAGGGCAAGTCAAATCAGTTCTTGTCACTTGTCACAGTCAGTCTGATGAAACGTATGTTGTAGACGTTACGTTTTGTAGTTCAGATCTCACGACCATCTGACATCGGCATTCACAATCGGCGAATGGTTTGCTCAAACCATCGGTATTCGCATGGCGGGTCAAAATGCTTATCGGTTAAACACTAATTTCGCCCCAGGTTAGGCCAGTGGGCGCGGGCGGAACGGGTTCTATTTGTGTATATAGGTTAATTTAAAATGGCCATTGTAACATGGGTTAACTACAGCATGCAGTGGTCATTTGGAGTTAACCCTTATACACTACACATAAGCATATAATGCAAATGCATCACATGCACACATTAGTTCATGGTATTCTGAAAAAATACTAGCAGGACACAGAAGTAAAATAAAATGACCAAACAGAACCGAATCCTTTTAGCATAAATTAACTGAAACCAAAACCAAAGGGGCAAAATGACATCTGCAACTCTCCAGTGCTCAAGACCCCTACAACCTTTTGTTGGTGCATATATGCAACATGAATGTTCTATAAAATTGGCGGGCAGCAATTACTTCACATATTTTAAATTGCATCTCACGTGCAAAAAAAGTTTCATAAAAATATAGAAAAAATTTATTTCTGTTTTTGTGTAGAGCACCAAATGGTTTTGGTCGATGCATTTTTTTTCTGTAAACCATTCAACAGTGCTGTATTCTGTCTTTTTCAGAAACAAAAAACACCAAATGGAAAAAGAATACACCCGGTATGTAAAAGAAAATCCCAATTCACAGGCTAGTCTCATCTCTTGTATTATACCCCATTCAATCACTTCAGTTACACAAGGGGCATCTCATTAATTAAAAATGTGTTATATAACTTTTTATAGTGCTAGTCAGCTGTTATACAAACCTAGTTTTACGTATGGGATAGGACAAGGTGAGCAGTACTCATGGTAGAAGTCCTCTTAAAGACTAGCTGTAGATTGTTGGCTACACTTGAGTTTATATTTTTTGTGGTTCTTAGTAGCTGTTTGCACGTAGAAATAAATGTTTTGAAAAGCAAAAAAATAAGTGGGGGACTCCATTTTAGTGCTGAAACGAATACTACTTGTTTGTATTCGAATATTCGTGGACTATATTCGAATAGTATTCGAATATTCGTTTTCCAGTATTTCAGTCACGACCGAAATCAAAGTATAATAGCCTGGAGTGAGAAAAACAATAAAAGCTCTTCACGTAACCGAAAAGAAACAAGGAAAATATTTCTCCACATTTGTTTCTCTGAAACAAAAGGTGACATTGCGCCGGTGTTACTAAAATACTTTATGGTTCTGAAGATTTGGAAAGTAATGAAAATGCAAATTGTGCCAGTTTGTGGTAATGGAAAAATTCAGAGCCAATATTTCATTGATTGAGCTGACTCTGCTGAGTGCAGTTGTCAGTGACAGGGGGAAGGGGGCACCCCTCCTCCATGTTAGTGTCAGCAGGACATGTTGCTTTCTCTGAAACAGGATGTAACATTGCGTCGGTGCTACTAAAATACTTCATGGCTCTGAAGAGTTGGAAAGCAATGAAAACACACTTCACGCCAGATTGCGAGAATTACTGTGTTTTGCAAGATACACATGATTTTTGGTGTGAAAGGGGTTGATTTAATTGAAAGGCGTGTTTATTTCAGCCTTTGATTACGACAGCTGATGAATTTAAGGAAAATCGTTTGATGTTCTATCAACTTTCCAATGTTAACAATTGTCTCTTTTTGAGAACGAATATTCAAATACCAATTTCCTAATCGAATATGTTTTTTTTATTATTTGTTTCTGAATATTCGAATATTCGTTTCAGCACTACTAAATTTCATCTTATTTTGCACCAATCCACGCAGGATCCCTAATACAGTGTAGTGCTATTTTTTTGTCTGTAAGTTGTTCTGCGAGAATATTTATGGGGAAACTGAGTGTCATTATTCCGGAATAATTGTAACAAAGTTAAAATTCAAGGAATAGTAAATTTTCTTTATTTTCACAACATAGTATTCTTTTCACAAAAAAAGAGGCATTTGATAATTTGCTGCCAGCCTTGTTCCATAGAAAATTGGAGCTATGGTTTTGCAAGGTGTTTTTTTTAAATTAACTTTTGTTCTTTTTAGCTCACCTGACTGAAAGTCAGTGTGAGCTTTGGTCATCACTTGTCGTCCGTTGTCCGTTAACTTAATCTTCTCCTTCGAAACCACTAGCCCAAACAAAAACAAATTTGACATACAATATTTTGAGGGTGTCCTCTTTCCATTTTGTTAAAACGAACTCTGTGACCCCACCGAGGTGGGAGTGATGCCCCAAAAGCATCAAATTCTCCAAAAATCTTATGAACCACCAGTCAGAATGCTTTGATATTTGGTATGTAAACTCCTTTGGTACTCAAGATTCAAGTTTGTTCAAAAAAATTTTCTCTGGCAATATTTGGGCTCGTTACGGGCAGGGCCTCATTTTGTGCTCCGCCCAAAACTTCTATTTTCTGAACCGAGATGCCGATTTGAATCAAATTTGCTGTGAGGTATTATTGGGTCCTAAGTACTTGATTCATGCCAAAAAAAATTTTCCCAGTACCCCGTGGGAACCTCAGGAGCTAAAAATAGAAAAAATTCAAATGCCTATATCTCGAAAACTGCATGGCACAGAAACTTTTTATTTAGTGTGAAGCTTTCTTAGGACCAATAGAAAAGAATGGTGAAAAAATCGCTATCGGTTTTGTCCGAAGGTACAGTTTCGGGACTTTGAAAAAGACAAAAAGTGCTGAGTCGGCATTTTTTAACACTGAAGTCAATGAAAAAAATATAAAATAATCTTTTTATCCCTAACCACTGCTCCAAAGGCTTTCATATTTTACATATAACATCTATGGAAGATTGATTCGCACAATTGTTGAAATTTAACCCCTGGGTCCATATTTGGGCTCTCTAGAGGAGCCCGAATGTTACAATTAGTGCAATATGAGGGATATTCTTTAAAAATCTTCTTCTCCAGATCCAACAATCAGAATCTTTTGATATTTGGTATACAGCATCCTTAGAGAAGGACGATTTGGGTTTGTTCAAGCCAAGTTCCTGAGTTCATATTTGGGGTCCTTATGGGAGCCCAAATTTTAACTTAGTGCAGTATGTGGATTATTCTTTAAAAATCTTCTTAAGATTCACCAGTCAGAATCATTTCATATTTGGTATACAACATCTCTAGTGGGGTCAGATTCTGGCTTGTTCAAATCGAGACCCTGTGCCCATATTTGGCCTCCCTATGGGAACCCCAATTGTAACGTAGTGCAGTATGTGGAATATGCTTTGAAAATCTTCTTCAGATCCACCAATCAGAATCATTTCATATTTGGTATACTACATCCCTAGGGGGTCAGATTCTAATTTGTTCCAGTCGAGTCCCTGGGTTAATTTTGGGGCTTCCCATGAGAGCCCAAAATTTAACTTAGTGCAATGTGTGGAATTTTCTTTAAAAATCTTCTTCTTCTGATTCACCAGTCAGAATCTTTTTATATTTGGTATCCAATATCCCTAGGTGTGTCAGATTCTAATTTGTGCAAATCGAGAACCTGCATGTATATTTCGGCTCCTTCTGGAAGCCTGAAATTTAACTTAGTGCAATATGTGGGATATGCCTTGAAAATCTTCATCTGATCCACCAGTCAGAATCTTTCTCATATTTGGTATACGACATCTCTAGAGGGTCAGATTCATATTTGTTCAAATCAAGTCCCTAGGTTAATATTTGGGCTCCCTGTGGGAGTCCGAAATGTAACTTAGTGCAGTATGTGGTATTTCCTTTGAAAATCTGCTTCTGATCTACCAGTCAGAATCTTTTCATATTTGGTATAGAACATCTGTAGGGGGCCCAGATTCTAGTTTGTTCAAATCGAGATCCTCTGTCAAGATAACAAAACAATTTCTTATAAACAAAATCTTGCATATCGTTTTTCCACTCTGAATAATGACAGTCATCATCAAATACAAAATATTCAAGATGACATTCTTTTCACCAATGAATTTCTGGCCCTCAAAACTCAATAACAGTGCAGCTTATCTCAGGTGAGCGTTTCAGCCTCACTTGAGTCTCTAGTTTAGTTATGTGACCGTTTCTGCAGTTCATGTGATGTGTTATTTAAACATTTATGTTTTATTATTTCAGTTGCAAGGTGTGGGCAAAGCTCAGAAGTGGGAGAAACCAGGGATGCACTAAGTGTGTTTTTTCATTCTGACGATGCCATGTAAGTGCCTAGTTACAACTTGTTTGTACTTATTTGATCCACCACAGATTTTCTGAATCCCTAATGAAAATTTGTTGTATTTGAACAGTGAAATGAAAGAACAATGATGTGAAAACACCAATTTCATAATAATGGATACACATGTAAAAGACAAAGTATACAGAAAACTGAACTGCGGGAAATGAGATAAATTTTACTGCCCATCCCCTTAAAATCACTAAGATCACAGAAATCCAAATCTGCAATTGTAAGTAATACTGATGGAAACTGAGTACTCATAAAAAATTTAAAAAGAGGAATTGTGGTTTCATAAACTGATTTAGGGTTTTTTCTGTTAAATTGAATTTTTTCACAAAATATTAGTTTTGCGTTGATGTACATACAGCTTTTGGTTTACCATTGAATACCCTTTTATTCATGACAATCATCTTCAAAGATTTTTCGAGACTTTTTTGTGTTATAAACATTTTAAAAACAAACAGGAGCATGATAGCTCAGTTGGTAATTTGTCTGACTTGAAATTTTGTGATTGAGGGTTCAGCTCCCACCAGCAGTGACATCACGTAGTGTCCCTTGGGCAAAACACTTTACCCAACTTGCCCATGGGGCTGAAGCTGAAGCTCTAAAACATACTGCATGCCGCCGAGGTAACATGTCCTCAACCGCTCTAACCCTCTCTGTGCTATGCACTGCATAGTACAGTCTGGGATTATGAAGTTGGGGAGGTGGTAGATACCCTGGGCTTCTGGCTTCCTCCACCAATATGATATGACCCTGGCTGTTGAAGTATCATTAAACATCAATCAATCTAATACAAACAAAAAAAATAAATCTGAGCTTTGACACTAATACCAGTGTCACTGTGACTTTTAATTTGATGAAATTGATCAAGCTTACCT
Organism: Pictodentalium vernedei; assembly: GCA_031216915.1. NCBI lineage: Eukaryota > Metazoa > Mollusca > Scaphopoda > Dentaliida > Dentaliidae > Pictodentalium > Pictodentalium vernedei. The sequence continues at coordinate 675,871,397 of CM062295.1, read as the reverse complement.
ACTCACGGCTGCCCACTAAACATCAGGAAAACATCAGGAAAACTTGTTAATTTTGTGGTATTTATTTGGTCCTCTGTGTTTATTTAATTTCAACTTTGTTGAAATGTGTTTAAATCTATGATACATCTAGATTTGCAGACGTATTGTCCCCTTAGGTTGTCATAACCTTTTTGAGTTGACCAAAGGCAGCTCAATTTATCACCGGACGTCCTTACGTCGTCCATCGTCCTGAACACCCTTCAATCGACTTCTTCTAAACTACTGGACCATCAAATTTGGAGTAAATGTTTGTCACCACGTGCCCTTTCAGATTTGTTCAAGTAGGGGTGCTCCTTCTCGGGGGTGGGGTCTTGGCCCAATATTGAGCCAAAATGTTAAAAAATTTTCTCATGAAGCAGCGGTAACAGAGACTTGATTTTTGGTGTACATACTCTTTTTGAGGAGTAGGTTGTACAAGTTCAAGAGAAGTTTGTGCGTCTATATTTGCGCTCATTGTGGGAGGGCCCGCTACATTCAGAGTGTTGAACAACTACTGCATGTTCCTAATCAATGTTTTCTGGGGTGGCTTCTGGCAACATCCTGACCATGCAATAGACTTAAGATTATAATGAAATTTTTCTTTTTCGCCTGGAACAATTGACATCCCATGATTTTTTCCCCACACTTTTTTTTATTTTTAAAATGCTAACATGCCACAACTCTTTTTGAGCAACATCTGTCATCACAACTGGAGTATTCGCTGTTTCTTACTACACTTACAATGGTTTACAACAGGCTTGCTTGATAGCTCTTTTTTTGGCCAAGAATCAACTTCCAGATGTTGCTCCGTCTCCGATCTGCATCCGGGCTCTACCTTCTGTTGACGGTAGTCGCCCTTTGTTGTGTCCGGTTCGTGCTATCCGCATTTATCAGAATCGAACTCAATTTATCAGAATAGGCAGAAACGTTTCTTTCTGTCACTTATCCCGGGTCGACAGAAGATATCTCCTCAATCCATCTCCAGATGGATTTGTATGGCTAATTACTGCCTTATTCTGTTGTGTGTGTCACGAGTGCCTTATGCCACAATGTCTGTTGATGTCATTGTCTGTGCATATTGCTTTCTCGTGGCCCTTTGGGGGTCTCTTCGCCAGTTTCCTGGTTCTAGTGCCTAGAGTTTTTGTAGGGGTTTGGTTATGTGATTCCCTCCTGCCTCTTGTTTATTCAGCCTGTTGTAAACCATTGTAAGTGTAGTAAGAAATATAAATTTTATAGTAAATTTCCTTTCTTATTATACTTACCACAATGGTTTACCTGAGGCCCTCCCGGGATTCTCTCCCGGTGGTCGTGGAATCCAACCTCCCCGCTGTTACACATAACTCTTACTATATGGCGGTATTTAAGAATGAATATCATGTCAGACATGCGCACTGGAACCAGCGACTCACGTTGCAGTTGTAATGAGAAGAGCGTCCCCCACTGAATGTGTGCCGGTAGCACTCGGCCCAGTTTTTGGCAAAACTTTGCAGAGTGCTTTTGCCCCTATTTTTTCCTTCCCAACTTGCTTGGGAAGGATCAAAAATGAGAGTATTATTCCGAATTAGGTCTTCCACTACATGCAAGCCTGTTGTAAACCATTGTGGTAAGTATAATAAGAAAGGAAATTTACTATAAAATTTATATTTTCATGAATTTAGCTTCATGTGATCAGATGGCAAGATTTAAATTGACACAAATGGCAAAACGATAGTAAGCTCCGGCGAGGCAGTGCAGCATTACATTAGCCATACGACACAACTTTGATGTGTGACAATGCATATGTTACACGGGTGACTTATCTATGACCGGTAATTGCATTCATTTGTAAAATATCTTGATGTTTCCAGTGATCGTGATCAACAAAAGATTGACTAATAATTGTGCGATTACTTACCCATTTTCTAAAAATCTTCTGCACAATCTGTTTTTAGATTTACTGCCATGTCCTGTGGGGAATTTATGGTGAGGGGACAAGGACCATTCAAGGGACCCAGGGTCACCCTAGCGGAAACCTTGTAAATGTTTTATACTTTCAAATTATTTGCTCTCCTTCTGGTTAGGCATTTATGTTGTTAGTAGTGATGGATCTGTTAACGATGAGCACAAACATCCAAGATGTGTCTGAAGAATGAATCTAGTCCTGATACCAGAAATGAAATTGGGTATTCTGAGAATATAAAAGCTGAGTTAAAGAGGTTGTGCTCCAATCTTGATTGTCTACAATCAAAGGGAAAAACCCCCAAGTTCACAACCAATGACACTGACTTGTTAAGTTCACTCATAGTTGATTTATTTTGACCTTGTTTATTCAATATGGTTTGACAATTATGCTTACAGACTTGAAGTAGCGAAGAAAGATTGCATTCCCTTTGAAGAAAATAGCAAGCATTTCAAACAAGAGGGTTCAGGTATTCTGTTGACTTTTTCTGAAGAAAAAATAATTGCTAGATTTCTGTGATGCTATTTTAAATGAATGGTTTCAAATTTTTTGTGAAAATATATTGAAATCACAAATTTTCCTTGTAAGGCTGTTTACTATTTTGTGATCGTTTGTTGAGCAGAGTTGGTATTTTGCTTTTAGCCATTTAACCCTTTACCCAACGAATCGGCCGCATCCGCCCGCGTAATATGCAAATTCAGCCGTTGAAAAAATATTATTTTTCAAAAAATTTCAACAAAACCATATCATGTGACCCCTCGTTGGAACGAGCTCGTCGAGCTCGTTCCAACGAGGGGTCACATGATATGGTTTTGTTGAAATTTTTTGAAAAATTTGAAAAAATTATATTTAAAATAATAAATTTTGATATCGTCTGCGTTGGGTAAAGGGTTAAAACCTGAAGATGTAGAAGTTTTCTCACTTCCTCAAAAACCTGAAGATGTAGAAGTTTTCTCACTTCCTCAAAATAAAAATTGCAATAGTGTTGTGTTGAATATAGTTTCATGCTCAGAAAATCTAGCAATTTGTATTCTTTGGAAATACTTTGGCCAAATTTGATAATTAAGAAAATTGTTTTTGTTCCTCCTATTCTCAGACAATTTTTCTCCCCAGTATTGATTGGAAAAAGACCTTTCAATTTTCCATGATTGCCATGTATGTGATGCATTAACATTGTTACAGCAAGATAGGTTGCACTCAATTTTTAGTGTATTAACTAAAATGAAAAATTTCTGTAGGCTTTATCAGCATCTTCCGTATTATGACGCAAACCCTCCCATCCACGTGGCCTTGTTTTCAAAACATTAGACACGTATGAGAACCTTGAATCAACAGTGATGAACATTTTTTTCTATGGTTTGCACATTTGAAACCATTTATGAATTCCACGGCGACTACCGAACTCATACTTGTGAAAGAGAACACTTAAATGCATTAGAAAATGGTGGTATTATTTCTATCGATGTTTCAATATACTTGGAAGTTTTAGATTTCGCAAGTGAAAAAAAACTAGTTCACATCTCAACTTGGTCTACAGTTAGGATTACACGCATGCTTTTGACTTTCAAAAACTTTTGGTCTCTGTAAATTGTTCCCAGCATAAATAGATTTGATGTAAATTTGGCCAGACAACTTCTAATAAAATCTCTATACGCCGAATATTTCATGTGTATTCTGTTTTTTTTTATGCAAAAGTCCTGTGTTGGGGGGGGGGGGGGGCATACGTCACAAGGTGGTGGATGCTGATCTCATCTATTAACTTTTGGAGCCTTTAATATTGCATGTCGCAGAATGTGACATAAGATGTGCATCTTGACCCAAATGCCACGATACATGTAAATATGGGTGGCTTTGGTATCAAAACATACTGTCCAGATTGGGAGGTCACTGTTCTAATTCAAATTTCCGAGAATGAAACTTAGTACACACATTTTGGAATCATTGTCTGAGAATTTTTTTTTTGTTTTTTTTTTTTTGTTCACCTGAGAAGCTCAAGTGGTGCTTTACTCAGGCCAGCGTTCAAGGCCTCTTTGGGCCTTTTAATTTACTTCAAAGTTAGTTACTTCTTCAAATTACGTTTGAATGTTCCTGTTTTCTGAGTTTTTACTTTACAGGCACTTGATGAGTTGCATCAATTGTATGTGGCTCAACTTTACAGTTGACTGTAACTCTGTAACATCTGTGTAAGAAGAAGGCGAGACAAGGTTCAGAATTAATTTTGATCTGTCAAGTCCACTTTTTAATGAAAAATTTTGTCATATAACATTTGCCAATGATAATGCCTTATACCACTTCAAAAATTATAGAGAAACAAGTGATGCAACATGTGACTTCAAGTGCTTGTGTTTTTACTGTTTTGCATTTCCATTTTCATTTCTATTTATCCAGTGTTTAGAAAAAAACTTGTAACAATGCTATGTAGGGATGAGTCAAATAGTTTAGTTAATTTTCCTCCCATAACAGCTGACTGCAAGACTAACTGCCGTGAACCGGCATCCATTGTGAAAAGAAATGCAGTCATGCGCAATGATATGTGATGTTTTCCGCGAAGTATGTGTCAATGTTTACATATTCAAATGCAAATTAATTTATTAACACTAAATTCAGACACCACTATCGTTGAACTGGAACTGTCTCTCACAATTCATTTGTTGTGAAATAATTGTTGACATTCATGTGGGGCCACGCAAAAGATCACGTGCATGTAGTGCTGTTGCATATGAAGATTTTTTACAAACTAGACTTTTTAGGAATCAGATTCAGTTGTAAAAAGAATAAATACCTTCAATTTGTTACAATTCAAAGTGTCAGGAAACAGTTTGAGTATGAAAATTGTAAGCAAAATCCAGCATTTGACCACCTTATGAACTATTTAAAAGAATATAAAATATTGAATTTATACCCATAATTTGGAACATGTCATTGAGAATATAAAAATATGGGCATCATGAGAATAGGTGGTGATTCTAATGATATCCATATTTGTATGGTTTTGATTGGTTGATTAAAGTGACATTGAGCTTTGAGTGGCTTATAATGGTTAAATTGCTGAACACATAAAGCCGCTGCTTTGGGTAAAGTGTTACAAATGGCTTTTGACAAGTTAATAGCTAGATGAGAAGGGTTAAATGTAATCTCTGCAGCCAGAGTAAGTCTTGAAAACACTAAATGCAAAGAAAATCACTATACTTGGACAGGTGTATGAACCCTGCATTGTATAATCAGTGATTTTTTGGTTTTGCCAGAAGTTTAAATTTTGTCATGTTCCCAATGATCAATACATGGTGTATGACTGTGGTCTGGGGCCAAACTCCTTTCCCTGTATAGGTCCTTCACCTGACCTATGTAGGGTGTGGAGATTGATGATTGACTAAACTTGAGTATATGACCACAAATTCCCACAGGGAAATAATTATACTTTTGTAACTTTTCAGACAAACTCAAGAAGAAGAATACTTTAACAGCATTTTTAAATGATTTCACTTGGTGTATGTCAATTGAAAATAATGGTGAGTCATGGTTTATTGACAATGTCATGTGTACATAACCTTCTCTATAGCTCAAACACACACAAATTTTATATACATGGTTTGTTCGGAAATGAAATGTATGCTTAGGGTTAACTAAATGTCATATTCTTTTTCCATTATCAAGTATGACTTTTTTTCACTCCTACTTGCAGTGTGAGTACATGATTTCAAAAATATACTTTTTGAATCTATAGCCCTTAATCGGGGACATACTATCACCCCTGCAATTATAAACCATGTATTGTTTAGAATGAAGGCAAAACATTTGAAAATTCTTTCATGTGGATTTTATCAAAACGTATGCTACAGTACAGGTATAACAATGAGCCATCTATCTCCTGTTCTTTTTTAAGTGGCAAATTTATCATTAGCAGGTATTTAAATAAACGCAGATGAAAATTATAATCGGCCCATCCAAGCCTGATTATAACGGGCCGGTCACGGTCACTGACCGGCTCAAAAATCCCCGTGACAGGCTGAAAACCAGAGGGGGCGGTCAGACTGACGGATACAAAATTACGAGGTTAAAACTGCATAGTGCACCGGAAATTTTTTTACCACATCGAATAAATATCACTATCGTGTATTTATGTTGGGCCTCATACAGTGCGAAGAAGAATTTGGGCGAGGGGCTCATTTATTAGCCAAAAAAACATCTTTATGAGACAGCACCAGCATTCTGATCTTGTTTTGAAAAAATCGGAATTACTTCCTGTTGGGAGCATCCCAAAACTCGGAATCATTAATGAACGCGAGATACAGAACGGTTCCACTCAATGGCGGACTGTTTTGGTATTTTTAACAGCCATAAAAGACTATAAATTTTGTCAAGACAATTAAAGCCACACAATTTTATCGAGCGCTTTGATATTTTATAATCACTTACCGTGATCACTTTTACTGCGCTGAACAACTGAGGCGACAGTTATGTAAATCCCCAATATAAATTGTAAACGCACTATTGTTTTCTATCGAGTTAAGAGAAACTGGGTCGCAGGTCAGAATCTTGTTTTCGCTGTTGGTTATCTAAGGAAGCCTGCGCGACAAGCACAATTTCGCTGATAACGCCGTTCTCGCAAAAGACAGCAGGTCTTGCAACTACCAATGCCATGGAGTGTTTTGGGGAAAATTTGAAACCGAAACGAACAGACCGATTAATCCCATTGTGGAGAATATTTATGGAATTTATTATTGTATGTGGTTTACAAGTCTGTTATTTTAACGGTATACGGACAAGAATAATTTAGGACGATTCGACCACGTTTTTTCTGTCGTGCGCAAAATTCGAAAATCTTGATGATAAGATCTGACACTACAGTAGAATTATGAATCCATAAGAAATGAAAAAAAATTACATCCCAAGCCGGCCTCCAGGCATACCTGCCTTCATAATTTTATGACCCTCCCCGCCCCGCAAAAAAACAACAACAAACAAACAAACAAACCCAACACGGCATAAATTTGCCTAAGAAAGATCCCAATAATTCTCCGACGGGACTTCCAATTTTTCAACAACAAAAAAATATATTGGAAGCCCCCCCCCCCCCCCTCCCCCCCCCCCACACCACAGCCTGGTCGTCTATTGTTCTAAAACGCTAGTGTATACAGGGCAAGAACCCGGAAATTCAATGTTTACTTGACATTCCCCATCCCATGGTGTACCAGGATATTTTTATTAGGGGGAATTGCGTAGTCCCGCCTTTGCGATGGGTCAAATTAAATTCGATCGACACATTGATCTTATTCCAAGCATTTGCCCCAAGAAACAATAATTGTGCAATTCGGGTGGGCATATATAAACACAAACACACACGTAACAAATACCCGCTGTTCAGATATATCTGCCAATTGCCATTCTGTTCTTTTAACTCATATTATTTAGATTGTCTTGGGGATGACAGGAAGACAGTCGTAAGACTATATCATTTCCCACAGCATACATCTGTCTATGATCTTGTAACTTAGCTTTTCAACTTTATATGTTTGTATTTGTTTTGTACATTGGGAAATAAACTGATTTGATTTGGGTGTTTAGTTGTGTGTTAATTGGGTGTAATTGGGCGTATTTGAGTGTAAGTGGGTGAATCGACGGACCGCTTGTGGAGGTCGGTTCGGGCGAAAATGTCGGAGGCCAGTTTTGGCCCACTCGCTAAGGTAAAGTATGGGTCCCAGAACCATTCCTTTGGGTACTCCAGAATCGCCATGCAATTGTGCGGCCGGATGGGGACACGTGGGGACCAGTTTGAGTGTAACTGTTAGAGAGGCCAATTTAGGCATAAGCCCACTCACCAGGTGTAAAGTATGGGTCCCAATACAGTTCCTTGGGGTACACGAGAGTCAACATGCACTTGTGGGGCCGGATATATATCGGACAGGTGGAGGCAGTTTCGGGTGAACATACTGGCGGCCGGTTATAAATGCATACTCGACAGGGGTAAAGTATGGGTCCAAGCACCGTTCCCTGGGGTACTCCAGAGTCGATATGCGCTTGTGAGGTCTGTTAGGGATGGGTGGCCGGAGGCCGGTTGGGTAAAAATGCTGGAGGCCAGTTTAGGCATACATGTTGGGGGTAAAGTATGGGTGCCAGCACCGTCCCTTTGGGTACTCCAGAGTCGACATCGTCATGCGCTTGTGGTTGCCGGTGTAATGACATGTAGACGCCGGCTTGGATGAAAATGTTGGACGGTGATTTAGGCTTACTCGCCAGGGGATCAGGTGACCACCGACCTCTGCAATTTCGGACCAGGTGACTTCGGCCCATTTTTGTGATTTCAGACGACTAAAAGGGATTTCGGTCCAAGTGACTTCGGACCAACCTGCGCCGAAGTTGCACAGGCCCGGCATCATTGTGACTCCTAGTCAGGGGTAAAGCATGGGTACCAACTCCGTTCCTTGGGGTACTCCAGTGTCGACATGCACTTGTGTGGGTCAGTTTTGGCAGGTGGAGTGTCAGGTCAGTTCTGGGATAAATGTTGGAGGCCGGTTTGGGCATATTCAGCAGAGGAAAACTATATGGTTCCCAATACCTTTCCTTTGACATACTCCAGGATTGTGCCTGGAAATTGTTTTCCTGGTCAACTCACCCTTTAAATGCAACTCACTCCCGCCCGTGGGCGAGTTAGTTTAAACAATATTTATTCAATAGTTGATAAATGCATACATTTCGCAACAATAGTTGAGTAACAAAAAATATGAACAATGAAAGATACAGACAGTATTACACATGAAACAACTAAATACAGGGACATTTATTACTGTGTAAAAAAGGGATTCGAAAAAAAGCTTAAAGCTTATATATAAGTCGTCTTCAGGGGAAAGTTGAGTGGTATTGGGGTGTTTCTCTTGCCTCCGTGCCGGTAATTGTTTTGAAAGGTCAATAACACATGGTGCGATTAGTGTCATAGAACTTTGCGTGTGGTGGAATGCGTTTCACATTGACGTTTCCATACATATTCTAGTTTCCTTGTGTGACGTTGTTCAGCATACAAGTTTGTTTGCTACGCAACCGCTGCGAAAAAGTTTTCGCCGATCATGTTGCGATTAAAATCATCTGATGTTGCGATTAAATCATGTTGTGGGCCAATGTTTTCTTTGAATTCTGCTGTTTGAACTGTTTAATTCTTTATTTTTTTAGACCCGTAAAAAGACATTTAGGCGCAACGGCAGGTTGTCTTCGTTATCGATTTCATTGCAACCTGGAGATCTATTGTAACGCACATTGGGTTTCTAAAAACAAATCCCTCGTGGCTTTCATTTAATATTTTAAGTCACCTAAACCGCTGAGGTAACTTGGGTTTACAGATGATACAGATATGTCTAACGAAAAGTCCATTTCAGGTGTTAACCCTTCATCAAAGCCATTGAGTTTGTCCAGGAATCGTTGGTAAAATTTGCAGTGACAGCGCTCGCCATATTTGAAATTTGAAAAATATTGAATCCGAAGTTTTTCAGTTCTACGCCCTATTTATCTATTTAAATTATTTAATTATACGTATTTTTATTGGATAAGTAGGCCGATTAATATCTGCAATTAACTGTTCCAATGCCCCGATGTAAGCTCCGCGACATTACACAGAAGAGATACCAGGTAAATATTCGAAGTGAGTGGCGCTTGATTACGGGCGGTTCTGGCTGTTTCGTTGGCACGTCGGCCGGGTGGTTACGGGCGATTCGTTCGCACGTCAGGTGGGCAGTTGCGGCAATTGTTAGGTAAAGGGTTAATAGAGTAGTTCATCTCATAAAAGATAACACGCCTTTTTAGTTTTTCCAGTTTTATTGAGAAAATTATCAATTTTATTTTCTCAACATCAATGGCTGTGCTATCGAAAGAGGGACCACCCTTACCTGTCCACAGCTGCTCGTGTTTTATCTTTTTAATTTATTCCAATATGAAGGATATACTATCGTAACTCAACGTTTTTTCCTGTATTTTCGCACTTGTATAAAGTGTATTATACAAATTTTAATATCACCACCAAAATACATATTGTACTTCCTCATGATAAATTAAAAGTCTGGACTTTTTATTCGTGTTTCTCATTTTTATCTTTCATCTGCAACCTGAATTTTCCCGTTAATCGACCCGATTTCGCCCCCACCCCAGCATCTATCCGTTCAATACAATAATACTATTACTACACTCGATAAACTTCGGCATGATATTGCGTTGTAAATATGGAACAGCCCATAAAACAGACACAAGTGCTACACTCGATAAACTTCGGCATGATATTGCATTGTAAATATGGAACGGCCCGTAAAACAGACACAAGTGGTGTTACCGCGTCCGTTCCTTTTACAACTTTGAGTTCCGTAATATTAATTTCCTGGTTTTAACAAGCAAAGTTTTTACCACGAAAATTTTGAAATGTGGAAATATTTAACCACTGCTAACGGGTCGAAGCCGACCAAAAATAGCACCAGTGCTTTAAAGCCCAAACAATCAGCAAGTTGTACTGGGCCTAGTGGTAGGAAATTACGAGAAATCACAGTAAAGAAATGGATCTCCAAAGACCTTGTTGAAACTCATGCAAACAAATGGCTTTGCTACGATGTTGATCAGAATGGACTTGTTTCAAAATTAACTTGTTCGTTTTGTATTGATCAAGAATGTGAGATAAATAGTTGTAGAGATTTTAACAGATCATGGGTTGAAGGGTCAACTAACTTTCGGTTGAGCAATGCAAAAGATCATGTATCAAGCTACTGTCACAAAAAGGCCCATAGACTGACTCTGATCAAATTGGGAAAAGCCCCACCAAACACCAAATTAGAACCAGGTCAAGCTTCAATAGAAAATAGTTGGGCAAGGCTCACAGAGGTTCAACGACTTCAAATGATTAGGAAATTTGAGATAGCTTATACTATTGCAAAAAAAGAACTACCTTTTACAATTTTCAATGATCTGATTCATCTTGAAAAACTTCACGGTGTTGATGTAGGGGAACCCTACTCGAATAGACACAAATGTGCCGAGTTTATTGCAGCATTCGGCGAATATTTTGCAGAAAACCTTGGTAATGATCTTTTAAAGTGTAAGTTCCTGAGTGTTCTTGTTGATGGAACAACTGATGTCAGCGTTCGTGAAAAGGATGTTGTCTTTGCCCAATATTTCAACAAGAATAAAGCCGCGCAGATGGTTGGAATTTAACTTAAATTTATTGATGTAAGAGATGTGCCGAATCCGAATGCTGTTGAAATTAAGGAAACCATAATTTCTTCCTTCAAAGATTTGGGGATACCGTTGGAAAACTTTTTTGGAAAACTTGTCGGTTTTGGTGCTGATGGGGCATCCGTCAATAGCGGTCCCAAAAGTGGGGTACAGGCCCTTCTTAAGGAACACGTGCCTTCATTATATTTTCAGCATTGTACTGCACATAGATTAGAACTTGCTCTTAAAGATGCCCTGAGTGACACATTTTTTGATGAGATCGATGTGATGATGAGAAAATTGTTTGAGATTTACAATAAGTCTCCAAAGAAACTTTATGAACTAAAAACTGTTATTGACAATTTGAAGAAAGCAAATGACATTGATATGTTTTCCGAAGGGAGTTATAAGCCGAAAAGGACAAATGGCACGCGATGGATTTTGTTCAAAGTGAGTGCACTCAGAACAATTATTGATAAGTATGGTATCTATATGGAGCATCTTTCCAAACTCATTGATGAAAAGCCCAAATCACTTCCAAATGCAGAGTTGGCCGGTTTTCTCAAGAAATGGAAAACACCGAAGTTCCTCATATTCACATGTTTTTTCTCTGACATTTTGACGCCACCATCTATTCTGTCAAAATATTTACAGGATAACAATATTGATATTGTAGCTGCCTCTGTTGCTATGAAAGAAGCCAAGTTTCATATGAAGGCTATCACAGAAAAAGAACTGAAGGATCTTCCATCACTGTCTTACCTTGTGAGTAAACTGACTAAACACACAGATGAACAGACTGGAGAGTTAACTTATGAGTATCAAGGGTTGAAATTCAGTCAAAATGACTTTCACGATAAATTGGCATTCATTTCGTCAAAAAAGTCGGTGTATGTTAATCTCATAACAAAATGTATGGATATCAGGTTGAATGAAACTAAAATCTTGGAACAGAGTGTGAAAATTCTCAATACGGAAGCATGGTCAGCAGAAGTTGAAAATCAAAATTCAAATGGACTGATAACAAACAATCTTGGTTTTGCTGACCTTAACATAACAGAACTCTATGATCATTTCAAGTTTCAAATGCAGTCTGCAGGAGTTGAATGTACTGTCACTGACTTAATCTCTGAATTTCAAAATCTCGTAGAATACACACTACAATACTTGAATCCTTGCAATAAATCATACTACAATACATGGTATTATTTATTTGAATCTTCTCTGAAGACAAAATGGCAGAATATATTGACCCTAGTTGAACTTTTATTTACATTACCAGTAACTAACAGCAAGCTTGAACGATTTTTCTCCAAGCTCAAAAGGACTAAAGTAGATACTAGGTTTTCAATTCACGAGAAAATGCTTGCACATTTGTTGAGAATTGTTGAGGGTCCTGAAGTTGGTTCTTTCAATGCTGACCCCCGTAGTTAAAAGATGGCTTGAGAAGAAGGTGAGAAGACCCAATCAGAAAAGGAGGAAGAAGTACAGAAAGAGGGCAAATAAAAGAGTAAAGTACTGGCAGAAAGCTTTAAATACAGAATCTGCATCAGATGAACTTGAGTGTCTTAAACCTCAAAGTAGCAGTGCAAATCCTAACGATGCAGTTTCAATTTCTGAACATGTTAATGTTACATCATCCGAATCTGATGAAGAGGTTTCAGAATCATCACAATTTGAATCAGATTCATCGTTTGGTGATCTGAGTGATTTTATTTTGCATTCAGATTTTGATGATCCTGGTCCAACACCATCAGAGACTGAGATGCTGAACGAGATATTTCACACCAGCAGTGAAAGTGAATAACTGCTTACAATTTCATAATAAATGGAAAAAAAGTTAATTCTGAATGAATATTAAAACTCTGATGCAATTGGAATGCTTTTCAGTTTTCATCTTCCATCTCAAACTTTAACGTTGCTGAGGCAAGTCTGGAAATTTGCTGTCAGTCATCTGCAGAATGAGGCTCACACTGGGTGAATTCAGTGATGTGTTAACTCTCATAGTGAGAAATTTGGCATAAGGGCAGTACCTTTTGTTTTGAACTGAAACGATGATCCAGCATGCGTTACACAGTGGGTAAATTTAATGCTGCTACCCAACAGTGCAGGGTAGCAGCATTAAATTTACCCACTACGAAACCCCTTTTACAGATACAGTACTGTGATCACAAAAGTGGTCTTTTAGTCGATCGGCTCTCGATCCGGCTTCGGTTCCGTCGCGATTGAGAATCGCGGTTTTGTCGATAAAACGTGGCAGAATGGAGAAAGAATCGAGACAAAATTTAGGTATCTTATCGAGAGAAAATCGCAACGGAAACACCAATACATTGTGAGATGATTTGTTACATGTATTCCTTGATGGTGAAAACTTCAAAGTTCGGCGTGAATGGATCGTACATTCTAAGATTCGTTCGATGTATTCGTATGCCGCAATTAAAAAAAATACAAAATTCAGTCGAGTTACAAACCTAAAGATATTTTCCGACTCGCTCCCTTTTCAAATCGACAAAAGTAAAAATTTTGAAAGAAAAGTGTGCGGAGATGTAAATAGATGTGAAGAAGTGAACACTATCATAAGAACTGACCTGGTCTGTGCGGGTAAATCCTCATCGCATCAAACTGAGAACGAAAAGTATTAAGCCTGCAGTCTTAACTCCACCCGTCTTTTATTTTATGGAAATACAGCCAATATGGACCTTGCGAAATCCCTGGTAGCTAAGAGAAACAGAGTATTTCGAGGTCCATCAATGAATGTCATGAAGGATTCAGCAGGATAAGTCCTCCCCCAACAAAACGTCCTCCAATATAGTTTGGTGTAGACAAACAGGCCAACTTTGCCCCGAGTTTCGATTAAAATGAAAATGAAATCATATAGGCTTACTTTTTTTTTTAAATTCAGAAAGTGATGGCCCGATCCCTAGGCAGATTCAATTATTTTTTTTAAAAATGATTTCCTAAAATAAAACATGTCTCTAGCCTCCTGACTGGAATGCGCTGGGTCAAACGAGAGCTCACGACCTGAGCTATAATTAAGTTGATGCCAAAAAAAAAAAGGATTTTTTCAGTTAGACTTGGCTGAGCTTTTTACAGAACTATCTGTTTAACCTACCACTGGATGCAGCCAAAGGTTAACAAATAATTAAATGATTAAAACTACTTCCATTTTCAAAAATTGCTCCCCCCCCCCCCCCCCCCCCCCTGCCACCGTCTGGGTGTCGATAGAAACATTACTCTGAATTCGTAAAATTATTATAAACAAATAAAAAGGAAAAATGCGGCCATATCCATCGGCGATATCCAAATTACTTCAAACAGAAGTTCTTCACCCAACATCAGAAATCAGTCAAAAGCCAATTTTACGGTTGGACTTTCTCTCACCACAAAGTCGGCTGTTTTGGGGTGAATCGATATTCTGATCGGACATGCATTTCAAAGTTAAATGGTTAAAGAAAAGTGCATTCAAATGAAAGAAAAACAGTGATCGTACATTTTTACTATTTATTCATGAATATCATATGAAAGAACACGCCAGAAAGTGTATTTTTTAAATACGAGGGCATTATTTTTTCACAACTTTCGAACAACACATGTTTGAGGAGTCCGACATTTTATCGTTTGAATGTTTTTCGCTCCTTACAGTTCGTCCCGAAGGGTTAAATTAAAGTAACATAACTTAGTATTTTGGTCTAGAGGCTTTGAAACGAATTTGTTGAAGTATGTCTCCAGTGTGCTGTAAGTTTTTTTTCACAGAGCTTGAACACACTGTGTGAGTGGAAACTCCACTACATGAGTGTTTTTGTCGTAATCAACCAATTTATTTATTGGTGTTTAAGGTCACATATTTCTGCACAATGGCTAATCATGACCATGACAGTTTTACGGGTGGAGGAAGCCGGAGTACCCAGAGAGAACCACCGAGCAATGGCGAGCAACTGTCAGCTCCACACAAGCAGGGTTAGGCTTAGCATTGGCTGAAGACAGATGCACCATCGATGTGCAGTACGCCTCAGTACACAATGCCACCATGCCCCCACGTGGGTAATGGGGGTGAAGTGTCTTGCCCAAGGACACAACGCGGTTGCCGCAGGTGGGATTTGAACCGAGGACCTCTCGGCCTGCAGCCTGCACCTCTACCTACTGAGCCACCGCGCCCCCCAATCATCCAGTACTTATCCCTCTTCTAATCCCAGCCATTCAGTGTGTACTGTAGGCAAATTATGGCAATTATGAATAATGAACATGCACAGTCGAGCACTGCATCAACAATGCTAATGTTGGTGGTTAACGTCACGGTCCTGGTCCAAATCCGTAGTCTTTTTCAGGCACGTAGCCTAGAGTCTACAATATCATGTGTAGAAGACCGGCGGAGGGGAGGGAGGGGGGGGGGTAACCAGTAAAATTCAGTGTTGTTGTTCCCCCACCAAAAAAAACATTGACTCTATGCAAGACCCCCCCCCCCCGCCCCATCCCCTTACTGTGCACCTGGTATATTTACATGTACATCCCCTGCAGTTAAATAAATAAAAGTTCCGTCAGAGACTTCGCACTTTCAAAAACAGTGAAGTAGGACTGATCTACAATTCCATCAAAGCTCCACCAGCGGGAAGGCCACGCCCACCTCAGGGCTATGACCATCGGATATGCATGTGGCATATATCGAGCTGGCTATCCCCCCCCTCCCACACACACACCGTAAAAACAGGTTTAATCAGAACCACGGAATACAAAATCTCGTTTATGATGCGTGGGGGACTGGGGGTGGTGTCAATTTTTTTTTTCAAGAAGCATAGGCACATGAGGCCGGGACGACTACAGCCCTCCGTTGCCAGAGAATCGACGTGGCGAGAGGGGGGGGGGGGGGGGTAATGCATCACTCTGGAGGGAGGTGTACGTACGGGGGGGGGGGGGGGGCTTAAAAGGATTGAATTGACCTGGATGAATATTTTGCTGTTCGATATCCATAACCAAACTGACTACGAGTTGACTTGATAACGAATTGGTACTTTCGCCATTAAAAACCGCCATGTACCCAAAAGTCCGAAAATTGACGCTTCACATGCTTCTTAAAATACAAATGTGTTCATGTGATGTCAGTCATTTTGATAATTGAAGGGATAAAATATCGTTTTTTTTTATTTTTTAAGATCCCAACAACCTACAAAACTCTTGAATTTCTAGCGGAGAGAATAAGCCAATTTCGAAACTGCCATCTTTGGACTTTAATCTATGCAAGGTCACAGGTCGCGAGGTGTAAACAGTGCGATTTCATTTCTAACAAAGCGTTTTCTTGGAATGTTTATACCTCGCGACCTGTGACCTTGCATAGATTAAAAGCCAAGATGGCAGTTTCGAAATTGGCTTATAGTTGGACACGACGATATTGTATTCACCCCAACCGGAAAGTACAAATTAAGTTGAGATTGGAGGGTGCTGCCTACACAGTGTCAGACCAGGAGGACAACAAAAAGAGAGGGAGTGGTGAAAGACATAGTGGGTGGAGCGGGGGTGTCTGCCTCAAGTCCATGTTTATCACGATTTTCAAATTCAGATGAATACGATTTTGAATTTATGTTATGATTAATGTTGGGGTGTGGGCAATCGCGACATCTGGGAAGTGTTGAATTTGACCCTTTTTTAGAATATATAACAACTCGATACATTGGTTAGGTCTACGTGTACATTAACATTGCAAACCGGTTACATTTGTGCACATGCAGTTCGGACTGTTCCCTCCGACAAAATCGCGGCGCTGTTGACGTTCGCGAAAAATCTCCACGAAAATCCAATCGGCGGAATGGAGATTGTGTTTCGCTTTAGCCGCGCTTCTGTCGATAAGGTTTTTTTCTTGTCTGTCACCTCGATCGCGACAGCGTCGAGAACGCGCCGCGATTTGGTGTCCGCTTTTGTGATCACAGTACTGTAACTGGCAGCTTATTTCCAGGCTAGCGCTGAGGTTGTTCTCAAGAATCATTATATTAAGCCAACAAATTGTGCCAAACCAAGATGCCCATATGTGGTAACCGTCCATATAACCTTACATTGTATGCCACTTTCTTGATAAAACCATATAAATATGAGAGTCACTGGATGCATCCTAATAGGCTGGCTCCAATGACATCCATATCTGTATGCTTCTACTGAAGTTTCAAGATTTAATTTGACTTTAATTATTAAATTTGGTTTATTTGTGAGAAGAGTTCTGCTTTGTAAAGGGGTAAAATACACACATTTGTGCTTATGATATCCTGACAGGCCCAACTTTCAGATGACAGACTCAGTCCACTTTGTGCCTGTCATACTGACAGACACCGATTTTAAAATTATAATCAGGCTTGGGCCCATCACTAATTTTTCCAGTCTTTCTTCACCGAAAAATTTTTAACCTGTAGCCCATAATTTTGGAATTCCATAACCCCATAATAATTAAAGTTGTACACCATTTATTTACTAAAAAAAGACAAAACCCTTGAAAATTAATTTACTCATGAGGATGTTTTAAAAGCATTGGTTACAGCACCAGTTGGTATGAAAATGAGCCATCTTTTAATTTACTGTTCTTTTTGAGTGGAACATCTCAGGTTGAATCCAGAAAGCAAAACTGCACTTGTTCACTATGGTAAACAAGCCTTGTTTTGCTGGCAGAATAGACCCCCCCCCCCTCCCTTCCCCCCCCCCCCCACCCAGTAACCAATGCTTGTGGTAGAAGTCTTGTAAAATGGGCAAACTTTATATAAATGATTGACAAGACATGAGTTTATACTTGTGTTGTGGTCTTGATTAGCCTTTTTGTGCAGAAATCTATGACCTAAAACATTGAGTGGCACATTTGTCATTAGCTGGTACTTTATTCAAACCAGTGCAGAAATTCTACATCTTGCTGCAGATAATAAACATATGCATGCTTAGAAAAGTGCCTGTCCATCAATTCATAGTCAATGTTTCAGAACTCTAGCCCCAAATTATGGGCACTAACCACTTGTTCACTCACTGTGGTATAGTCAGATTTCAAAATAGAATTTTGTATACATGCCACAATTATAGACTTTCGTAACCCTCAAATTATGGACAGTCTTTCGGGAGTAAAATGATTTTTTCCTTATAATTTATATTATAGATTCAGATGAAGCTGCAGAATCCGTTGCACATGAAGAAAAAGATGAAGCTGAAAGTGCTGAATCAGCTGATACATTTGAAGCTGCTACCTCAAATGGTATTACTGGTTAGCTAGATTAAATTGATCTGTCTTAAACATCGGATGTCTCTCCAGTTCCAATATTTGAATGGCAACTAATACAGTCAGTTGTATATGCTACCATGAATAGGTCAATTTTGCTTACTGGCAGTACTGGTTATTTGCATTGTCTTCCCATCCGTCATACCAGAACCACGACTTATTGGATTTACTCAATCCCTGCTAAGAAATGTAAATTTAGGCTCCTCTTATTTTCAAAATTATTTTTGAAGAATGAACAGCATTTTTTTTTCTTGTTTTTAGGGTTTTTTTTTCTTTTTTTCTTGCATTTTCTGCCAAAAAGGTCAAGTAGAGTTTTGTCATTTTCTACAATTCTCTATTTTCCAAACCAAAAATTGTGGATTTATTGCCACATTTACCGAAAGGAAATTTTTGCCAATTTGTTTCCTTTTTCTCCATGCCTTTTCGAAAAATAAAACTAATTTCTTCCATAGCATACAAATTTTGGTTGGTCTCCTCACGAGTCATCTCTATATTTATCGTGTAAAGAATCAGTTATGTGTATTTTGCAGTTTGGTTAACTTTCTGCTGTGATGTTTATTTTTTACTGTTGATTAATTGTATATTTTCTTGCACCTACTTGCAGTGTGAGTGCAGGATTTCAAAAATCTGTAGCACATAAATTTGTACATACCATATTTCTGAAGTTTAGCCCTCAAATGCGGACACGAGTCACTTAACTGACTACTAGTATGGTGTACTTCCATTCATAAATAGAATTTTATATCTGTGTCCCACAATTACAGACGTGATCATTGCCCCAAGTTTTGGGCAGTCTTTTATGAGTAAACTATTTGTTTCCAAAAAAGAACAAAAAAATGTATGTTTTAAAGAATGATAAACTTTGTGCTCTCAATGACAAGCATCTGATTTTCAGAGAATTGTCATTTTTTCGGAATTTTTAAATTTGTATCCCATAATTTTGGACTTCCATAATCCCACAATTACGAGCAAAATTTTACACCATGTTCTGACTAACGAATGAAGATAGATGCTTTGAAAATTAATTTATTGATGTGGATTTTTTTCAAAAAGTGTATTACCAGTCCAAAATCATGGACATTCACTGTGGTGTACTCACATTTTAAAGATAGAATTTGTCATCTATGCCACAGTTATAGACTTCCGTAGCCCACAAATTGTGGACAGTCTCCCATGACTAAATTACATGTGCCATCTTACTCAAATAGATGACTCCAAAGATAATTAATGGAATGACTCTATATGCAAGATGTCACTTGTCATCTTGCAAATGAGTGATTTATTGTCATTGAATTTCTTGAAGAGATCACTTGATGATTCATTGCTATTTAACACCTGTTTCTTTTGAAGGCATTGGACTAGAGTAATGTGTTACTAGCAGTTACTATTTGTTACCAACAATTGTGCTTTAGGAAAAATAAATTAGTTTTTTTAGGGGTATCCTCTAGTTTAACTTGGTTTTACTTTTCGTATACTCAGTTATTTTCATTTAAGCAAAGTTTTTTCATCCCTTACTCAGTGTGAGTATCTGAATTCAAGGATCTAATTTTAAAGACTGCAGCCCATTATCCTTTACTTCCAATCACCCCATAATAATGAACAAAATTTGACCCCCTTATTACTTTGAAATTGTATTTTTTCATGAGAATATTTTCAAAATGTATGTTACTAGAGTAGTAGGAAAAAGAATCATTTGTCATGTTCTAGTTGGGTGGAACATTTATCGTTCACAGGTACTAGAGGAAAGTACATGAGTTGAGGATAAAAAGTATAGGTGCAGAGCAGAATTTCTACAGGATTGAAACCAGTGCATTCTGTACATAAATTCTACACACTGCTACAGCTGATCCAAAATATACAGGCTTATAGAAAAGTGGCATCTCCTCATCCAAGAGATGATGTTTTTTTCTTTGTTTATAAGAGCAATTGCCAGTGGGAACCGCGGGAAGTGAAGCAGTACTTGTTTACTGAGGTAAAGAAGTTCTGCTTTACTGGTAAAATAGGACCCGGTAACCAACACTGCTGGGGTGCAATCCCTCAGCAAGTGGGCAACACAGGCACAAACGATTGGCAAACCCTGACTTTATACCTGTGTTGTGTCATTATATAGCCTAGACGCTGAAATGATGTTAAACACCAATAAAAAATAAAGAAATTGTAAGACAAAATTTTTTCATAACCCCCACATAAGTAAGTGTACTAACGCAAGACAATTTTCAAGCCGGTACGGCATAAGCTTCGACTTAATCGTCCGCACAATTATGAGCAGAATTTTGAAATACCCATCAGTGCTGTACAAAGAAGTGCCAAATTCTTAAACATAAATTTACTCTTATGGTTTGTTCAAAAATCTTGTTCAAGAGTCTCAGTAAACAAGTACTGCTTCACTTCCCGCGGTTCCCACTGGGAATTGCTCTTATAAACAAAGAAAAAAAACATCATCTCTTGGATGAGGAGATGCCACTTTTCTATAAGCCTGTATATTTTGGATCAGCTGTAGCAGTATGTAGAATTTATGTACAGAATGCACTGGTTTCAATCCTGTAGAAATTCTGCTCTGCACCTATACTATATATCCTCAACTCATGTACTTTCCTCTAGTACCTGTGAATGATAAATGTTCCACCCAACTAGAACATGACAAATGATTCTTTTTCCTACTACTCTAGTAACATACATTTTGAAAATATTCTCATGAAAAAATAAAATTTCAAAGTAATAAGGGGGTAAAATTTTGTTCATTATTGTGGGGTGATTGGAAGTCAAGGATAATGGGCTGCAGTCTTTAAAATTAGATCCTTGAATTCAGATACTCACACTGAGTAAGGGATGAAAAAACTTTGCTTAAATGAAAATAACTGAGTATACGAAAAGTAAAACCAAGTTAAAGTAGAGGATACCCCTAAAAAAAACCTAATTTATTTTTCCTAAAGCACAATTGTTGGTAACAAATAGTAACTGCTAGTAACACATTACTCTAGTCCAATGCCTTCAAAAGAAACAGGTGTTAAATAGCAATGGATCATCAAGTGATCTCTTCAAGAAATTCAATGACAATAAATCACTCATTTGCAAGATGACAAGTGACATCTTGTATATAGAGTCATTCCATTAATTATCTTTGGAGTCATCTATTTGAGTAAGATGGCACATGTAATTTAGTCATGGGAGACTGTCCACAATTTGTGGGCTACGGAAGTCTATAACTGTGGCATAGATGACAAATTCTATCTTTAAAATGTGAGTACACCACAGTGAATGTCAATGATTTTGGACTGGTAATACACCTTTTGAAAAAAATCCACATGAATAAATTAATTTTCAAAGCATCTATCTTCATTCGTTAGTCAGAACATGGTGTAAAATTTTGCTCATAATTGTGGGATTATGGAAGTCCAAAATTATGGGATACAAATTTAAAAATTCCGAAAAAATGACAATTCTCTGAAAATCAGATGCTTGTCATTGAGAGCACAAAGTTTATCATTCTTTAAAACATACATTTTTTGTTCTTTTTTTGAAACAAATAGTTTACTCATAAAAGACTGCCCAAAACTTGGGGCAATGATCACGTCTGTAATTGTGGGACACGGATATAAAATTCTATTTATGAATGGAAGTACACCATACTGGTAGTCAGTTAAGTGACTTGTGTCCGTATTTGAGGGCTAAACTTCAGAAATATGGTATGTCCAAGTTTATGTGCTACAGATTTTTGAAATCCTGCACTCACACTGCAAGTAGGTGCAAGAAAATATACAATTAACAAAATTCTACAAAATTCTAATTTTAAATCAGGGTACACCAGTGGTTGAACAAGTGACTTATGTCCATAACTGAGGGCTAGAATTGATGAATATATACCATCCACTGAATAGACAGAGAAGTTTCTACGAGCAGTTATTTTTAAAGCATCTACGGCAAGATTTTGAAACTCAGTTCATGATGTACTTGGCTAAATCAACTATCTGCTCGCAAAAAAGTTTGAGAGGGTTGAATTCGACTAGCCATGTCTTAGCCCAACGCTCAATAATGGCCAAGTCATTATTCAAGACAAGTGAGGCCTGCGTGGGATTTTCAACTATTAGATATAGGGTCGTGTCATCAACAAAGAGTCTTATACTACTAGTGAGATCAGATACTATGTCGTTAATATATATTAAAAAAAGTAAGGGGCCAAGAATTGACCCCTGAGGTATGCCGGATCGAACAGGTTTCCATGCCGAACTGACAGAGTTCACTACAACTCGTACTCTATCGCTTAGGTATGATTCTAGGAAGTGAAGGAGTGGCCCAGTGATACCAACTTTGTTTAATTTATAGATCAAGCCTTTGTGCCAAACTTTGTCAAACGCTTTGCTGACGTCACAGAAGACTACTCTTGACATCTTTACCTTCATCTAAAGCGTGACAGAACTCATCGTAGATATCAGTCAGTTGTAATACCGTTGAATCTCGTGGTGTAAATCCTGACTGAAATCTACTAAGAACATTATGCTCTTCTAGGAAGTCCCACAAGTATCTAAAAATACATCTTTCAAAAACTTTTCCCAGGCAGCTCAGTAATGATATTGGACGGTAGTTTGAGGGTATGTTCGGAGGATCTTTCTTGAATACAGGGGTTACATTTGCCTGTTTCCAGCTGAGGGGGAAATAAGATTTATTTAACAAGATGTTGAACATGGACGTAAGCGGCTTTGTTAGGGTTGGTGCACATTCCTTTAAGACACGTGGACTCAAGAAATCGGGACCCGAAGCTTTGGATACTTTGATGGTTTTGAGTGAATCTCTTACCTGTTTTTCACTTGATAAGCATGTTAATGGTTGGGTAGTCAGGGAGGGTTAAGGGAGGAAGACTTGCATGTGTGTCATCAAGACTGGATATGGTACAGAGACTGGATATGGTACCAGTTGGTATGAAAATGAGCCATCTTTTAATTTACTGTTCTTTTGAGTGGAACATCTCAGGTTGAATCCAGAAAGCAAAACTGCACTTGTTCACTATGGTAAACAAGCCTTGTTTTGCTGGCAGAATAGACCCCCCCCCCCCCCCCCCCCCCCCCCCCACCCAGTAACCAATGCTTGTGGTAGAAGTCTTGTAAAATGGGCAAACTTTATATAAATGATTGACAAGACATGAGTTTATACTTGTGTTGTGGTCTTGATTAGCCTTTTTGTGCAGAAATCTATGACCTAAAACATTGAGTGGCACATTTGTCATTAGCTGGTACTTTATTCAAACCAGTGCAGAAATTCTACATCTTGCTGCAGATAATAAACATATGCATGCTTAGAAAAGTGCCTGTCCATCAATTCATAGTCAATGTTTCAGAACTCTAGCCCCAAATTATGGACACTAACCACTTGTTCACTCACTGTGGTATACTCAGATTTCAAAATAGAATTTTGTATACATGCCATAATTATAGACTTTCGTAACCCTCAAATTATGGACAGTCTTTCGGGAGTAAAATGATTTTTTCCTTATAATTTATATTATAGATTCAGATGAAGCTGCAGAATCCGTTGCACATGAAGAAAAAGATGAAGCTGAAAGTGCTGAATCAGCTGATACATTTGAAGCTGCTACCTCAAATGGTATTACTGGTTAGCTAGATTAAATTGATCTGTCTTAAACATCGGATGTCTCTCCAGTTCCAATATTTGAATGGCAACTAATACAGTCAGTTGTATATGCTACCATGAATAGGTCAATTTTGCTTACTTGCAGTACTGGTTATTTGCATTGTCTTCCCATCCGTCATACCAGAACCACGACTTATTGGATTTACTCAATCCCTGCTAAGAAATGTAAATTTAGGCTCCTCTTATTTTCAAAATTATTTTTGAAGAATGAACAGCATTTTTTTTTCTTGTTTTTATCTGAGATAATCAGTTGCAATCTCTCCATGGATTAAATTCTGTGGATGACTGGTTCAGATTAACGTGGCAGAATCATGAACCAGTCCTGACTGTATCCGGTGTTTCTGGATCAATATGTGAATATCTATTTTTATACCCCTACTGGGGAGTCTATAGGCCCAGCCGAAAATTTCATTTTTAGCTCACCGAAGGGAGCTCAACTTATCACTTGCCGTCCATCGTCCGTCTGTCTGTCCGTCGTCGTGAACATTTTTCAAATGACTTCTCCTCTGAAACCACCAGTCCAATTTTCAACCAACTTCTTGTTTAAATGTTAGTTTAACATATGAAACATTCGGTTTCGGTGAGCGCCTAAGGCCCCATGGGGCCTCTTGTTTTCAAAAAACTGCGTTAAGTAAAGGGTTAAACATTTTAGACTTATTTTCAAGTTTGCTTGCATGTTTTGAATTTTGTTTTTCACTATTCTATTACCTGAAAATTGACTCAATTATAGGCAACTCTACCTTCTAGTATAAAATATTAATTTGTTGTACTTTGTAACTTTTCAGTGTATCTAAAGAAGAAATATGCACACAGTTCAAATGAATCTTGTGAAAGTGAATCGGATGTTGATCCTGACTTTTTGCCTATGAGAAATTTAGCGGTTGCAAAAAGAAAGTACAACTCATCTGAAAGCGAATTGAGTGAGCGAGATTGTGAATCTGATTCAGATGATCCTGACTTCCTGCCTTCAGATTTGTCCTCTCCAGTTTCGAGCAAAATATCTAACTTCATTGAAAGTGATCCAGAAAGTGATATTGATTCAGATGACTTTGAGCCTATTCACAATGTGCCACCATTTTCTCAAGAACTAAATCAATCAGTTTGTGGTGATGAACCAGACACCATTCACAAAGATGATGAAAACAACAAATACCACAGTAGAAACCTTAAAGAAAGTGATAGAGTGTACAGTCCGAAACAGCAAAGTGCACATCAAAAAACACACTACATCAAACAAAAATGCAAAAGATGGCAGAAATTATGATAGCGTGCATGCCTGCACTTATTGTGGTAAACTTTACTCAAATATTCAAGCCCACTTAATTAAACAGCATTTCGTCGAGTCCAAGGTACAGGAACTGAAAAAACATAAGGTGGATTTCAATATGGTTGATCCAGTGCAACAGCAAGTGATTCAAAAAGAGATAAAACGTCAACAAAATATTCTAAGGAATCAAGGGGACCATAACCATAATCTAACTGTTGAAAAACGTGGTGTTGGTGAATTATTAATAGCGAGAAGAACAACTGAATTTGACATTAAAGACTATGGACCTTGCCCAAAATGTTTGGAATGGATAAAACTTGAAAACTTTTCTAAACATCGATTATCATGTTCAGGTCTCACTTCTTCTGAAGATTATCAGCTTTCGATGCTGGAAGTCCACCAATTTTTATTCCAAATAAGGGTGAATCCAAATGCCTCAGAGGCCCTCAAGAGGGAAGTGTTTCCTTCAATGATGAATGATTATCTCACTACCATAGCCACCAAGGATTTTCTAATTGTTTTTTCTGGGAGAATTTCATTTTAATTTAAATATTGGTAACCGAATAAGACGCAAAAATTACACATCATACCGAATGAGACTGGTGGCAAAAACTTCTCTACTTTTTAAGACGGGCATTGTCGTTACCAGATGCATCTTTTATCGACATTATAACACCACAGAATTTTGATGCCTTTGTTCAATGTTCCCTTGAATGTTGTGGGACAACAAACGATGATGAATTGAAACATCCCAGCACAGCTATAAAACTTGGGTTTGACATAGCTTGATTATGTGGTGCGAAGAGCAGTCATGGTATGAAAACAAGATCAGAAAAAGATAGAAAAGAAGCTGACGACTTTGCTGCACTTCTCAGTCGCGAGTGGAAAACAGCAGTCAAAAGAAAGGCTAGTATTCTTTTAGAAGAGAGACTGTTCAACAAGAAGACTAATTTACCAGATCCTGAAGATATAGCAAAACTTGCTAAATTCCTTGTGGACAGTTTGAATAAATTGAACCTTGACAAAAACATCTCAACTTTCCTTAGAGCTGTTGTGTTGACACAAGCAAGGCTTATACTGTACAACAGGAGGAGGCCTGGTGAACTCGAAGCATTAAGGTATGTTTTTAGTTATGAACCCATTATATCTTTGCTTTGTGAACCAATTACCAATTATTTATTGTCAAATCAGCCAATTCCGATATATACTTTCATAACACATTGATATGAGCTATTTGTACTTGCAGTTCATTATAAAAACTTCTGTGCATCTTCTCGGTCAGTCACCAGAGATGATATTACTTCTGTGAATGTTGCCTCCTAAACAGATTTATAGCGGCTGGTTTATCGCCAGGAGTGCAGTAGCGCTTGCACTCATAGGTACCCGTAAAACCAAAGAAAGAAGCATAATTTATTGTGCTTCTAAATAATTCAATGCACATTTCTAGAACGTTGGCTGAGTTCTCCTGGGACAACTTGGCAATGTGTTTCGAAACATTGGTAACGTTTTCTTCTGTTTTGATATGTGAAGGACTGATAACAGAAGAACTTTTCTGTTAGTTTATGTTCTAGTACTAAGATTGAAAGATACTCTTTATGTCATAATTGGCCCAACAAACAGTGCTTGACAACTCCGGTATACATTAAGCGTCACTAACTGCTCTCCCCGACTCATCAGGAATCAATGGTCTGGGTTTATTCCCCGTCCAAGTGGAAAATTTGATACCATGATCAGGAAATCGAAGTAACAATCTGGGTCTGGTATAAGAAAACGTGAGAATATTACAGACTGCCTCCAATTTTGGATACTCCAACAGTGGGAAAATTGCCAACTGCCAACAGCTGGGACTGTACATGGACACTCACAGCCATTGGCAGCCAGTAATTTCCTCTTTTTTTTCTTTTGATGGCCTTTGAAGGCAGTATTTATAAACAGGCTACCACAGGTAATCTGTAGATAGGGTTGCGCGGTATTTCGGTATACCAATAATACCGGTATTAAAATCGCTGCGAGTTAAATATCGTCAGTATTTTGGGATACCGGTATATCGTCTGTCACGGTATTCATTTTTTAGCACACGGTAATCGAAGGTATAAAATTTTTAAGCAGCCATTTTCGTTCATTAAAAATGTGCTTACTCAAAACAGCTGATCTGGAAAACGGGAAGTATTATCTTGTATCAACGTTAAGCAACAAGATCTTGAATGCTTTCGATTTCTGAAGTACAAAGTTCAGAGCTCACAAGCCGTGGTCACGCGAGTTTTCACCAATGTTTGAACTATGCCGTGTGTTTATAATTTTATTGTTTTTCATTATTAATAAATAGCCACTCATTTCAGTGATGCCTGATACATAAAATATTCTTAATAATCGATTAACCAGTGAAAATAGTGACAGTCTGCCGGTGTAAATACACTACGATTGGTTGGAAGTCTCAGGCCTGTGTTTGTTAGCTCACCTGACTGAAAGTCAGTGTGAGCTTTTGCCATCACTTGGCGTCCGTCGTCCGTTAACTTTCGCAACTCGCTCTTCTCCTTCGAAACCACTGGCCCAAAGAAAAACAAATTTGATATACAATATTTTGGGGGGTGTCCTCTTTCCATTTTGTTAAAACGAACTCTGTGACCCCACCGAGGTGGGAGTGATGCTCCAAAAGCATCAAATTCTAAAAAAATCTTCTTTATGAACCACCAGTCAGAATGCTTTGATATTTGGTATGTAAACTCCTTTAGTACTCAAAATTCAAGTTTGTTCAAAGAAATTTTCTCGGCCAATATTTGGGCTCGTTATGGATGGAGCCTCATTTTGTGCTCTGCCCAAAATTTCTATTTTCTGAACCGAGAGGCCGATTTGAATCAAATTTGCTGTGAGGTATTATTGGGTCCTAAGTACTTGATTCATGCCGAAAAAAATTTTCCCGGTACCCCGTGGGAACCTCAAGAGCTAAAAATAGAAAAAAATTTAAACGTCTATATCTCGAAAACTGCACGGCACAGAAACTTTTTATGTAGTGTGAAGCTTTCTTAGGACCAATAGAAAAGAATGGTGAAAAAAATCGCTATCGGTTTTGTCCGAAGGTACAGTTTCGGGACTTTGAAAAAGTGCCAATTCAGCCTTTTTAACACTGAAGTCAATGGAAAAAATATAAAATAATCTTTTTATCCCTAACCACTGCTCCAAAGGCTTTCATATTTTACATATAACATCTATGGAAGATTGATTCGCTCGCTCGTTGAAATTTAACCCCTGGTCCATATTTGGGCTCTCTAGAGGAGCCCGAATGTTACAATTAGTGCAATATGAGGGATATTCTTTAAAAATCTTCTTCTCCAGATCCAACAGTCAGAATCTTTTGATATTTGGGTATACAGCATCTTTAGAGAAGGACGATTTGGGTTTGTTCAAGCCAAGTCCCTTGGTTCATATTTGGGCTCCCTATGCGAGCCCTAATTTTAACTTCGTGCAGTATGTGGATTATTCTTTAAAAATCTTCTACTTCAGATCCACCAGTCAGAAATCATTTCATACTTGGTATACGACATCTCTAGAGGAGGGGGGGGGGGGCAGATTCATATTTGTTCAAATCGAGTCCCTAGGTTAATATTTGGGCTCCCCATGGGAGCCCAAAATGTGACTTAGTGCAATATGTGGTATTTTCTTTGAAAATCTTTTTCTTCTGATTCTACCAGTCAGAATCTTTTCATATTTGGTATAGAACATCTCTAGGGGGGCAGATTCTAGTTTGTTCAAATCGAGATCCTCTATCAAGATAACAAAACAATTTCTTAAAACAAAATCTTACATATCGTTTTTCCACTCTGAATAATGACAGTCATCATCAAATACAAAATATTCAAGATGACACATTTTTTTCACCTATGAATTTCTGGCCCTTAAAACTCAATAACAGTGCAGCTTGTCTCAGGTGAGCGTTTCAGGCTCACTTGAGCCTCTAGTTATTACTTCCTGACAGTTGACAAAGTTTGCTACGTATTGTCCTGGGTCATTTCGCCCTAAATACTGTTCGCCCCTCGAGTTGTTTCGCCCCAATTCCCCTTCGCCCCGGGTCGTTTCGGCCT